>PVJI01005461.1:0-96062 GCA_004026765.1 Micronycteris hirsuta
TTTTTTTTTACTTCAATAAAACTTATCCCCTTTATACTTTGAAAAGTGAATTTAATATTAAAGATCTCACTTCTTCCATGAGACCTTCCCAGTTTTACAAGCTACTTGTTCTAACAACTCAGCCTAGAAAAGGTATAATGCAGAGTAGGAATTCCAGAGGGGGAGGTATGCAAAATAAATCTTAATAAATTTTGAATCATATTTTCAATGTGCTGGGTGGGGTGTGGGCTTGATAATTAGGGAGAATCTTCAGTAAAGTTTCAATAAAATGACAAGTCTCTTTTGTAAAGAGATTACTCACTCTGCTGTACCTACTCCCTAAAGCTAAATTATTATATAAAAGCCTGACTTTGAACAAGCTAACCAAGTTTCTTAAGGCAAGCCACTGTGCCCCAAGCTCTTTGAAACACAAGTATGCCTTAGGCAAGCACTCTAAGTGAGGCCTCTCACTAGCTATAGGTCTTCTGAAGGGTTGTTAATGTCTCTGAACGTGTTTCTTTCTCTGTGAAATGGAGATAATGTTGCTTGCCTTCCAGGATTGTAATAAGGGTTAATACACACACAGCATGTGGTACATATTTAAGTGCTCAATAAATGCTGGCTGATACCTTGGATATGATCATGAGCTCTTTCCCAGTTCCCATCGCTGTCAATTTAACCCTTTCCGTGGAGCCCAATTCAAATCGCAACTCCTAGTGAAGTCCCTTCATGAATGTGCTCGTTGGAAGTAAACTGTGTCCTTCTGTAATCCACACCCACCCTCTGGCACTTTAGCTGACGTCCCTCTCCCAGGGCACCATTAGCTTTCTATAGTGGAATATAGTGTCCAGCACCTCTTACACTTCCTTTTCACTGTAATTACCAGGCTCTGTTTCTAACTGATCCTCACGTCCCCCTCAGTACCCAGAGCAAGGAGATGCATAGAATAGGAGCTTCATGTGGGTAATTCATGTTAGTAAGGTAACAGCACGGCGGACCTTGTGGTTGGCTCCCCAACATGCACTCCACCCTAACCACAAAGTAACTGCTCTAAAACAATTGTGGAATTTCTGGTGTACCAGTGAGTGACATGGTAGTTTTAAAACATGTCCACAGCCCTGGCCGGTGTGGCTCAGTGGATTGAGTGCCTGCCTGCAAACCAAAGGGTCACTTATTCGATTCCCAGTCAGGGCACATGCCTGGGTTGTGGGCCAGGTCCCTAGTGGGGGTCACATGTGAGAGGCAACCACCCATTGATGTTTCTCTCCTTCTCTTTCTCCTTCTCTTCCTCTCTCTCTAATATAAATAAATAAAATATTAAATAAAAATAAAATATGTCCACAAAAAATTTTATAAACTCTTTCCCACCCTTCAAAAGGAGACTGACCCTCTCCTGTGCACTCAATGATTCACTCCTAATGAATGGAATTTGGCAGAAGTCACAGCCTGAGACTTCTGAGATGCCATCAACAAAAACACTGTGGCTCCCTTCTTTCTCTCTGATCACTCACACTGGCGGAAGCAGCTGCCATAACATGAGGACACTCAAGTAACCCGCAGGGAGGTTCTCAAAGTGAATAAATGAGGCCTCCTGCCAACAGCTCCGTGAGCAAGGCATCACGGCAGCAGGCCCTCCAGCCGTGGTCTGGACTGTACACAACTGCAGCCCTGGCCAATGTACTGACCAGAACCTTGCTCCTGAATTCCTCACCAAAAGAATCTGTGAGATAAAAATGTTATTGTTTCAAACTGCCAAATTGGGGGTTTACTCATTAGGTCCCAATAGCTAACATGTATTCCATCAGTACATGGTTCAGGAATTTGATCCAATCCTGGACAACGATACCTGGAGAGGAAGCTGCTAAGGGAGACGGGGTTCTGGGGAAGGCTTACTTACTCACTCCTAAATGGGCCAACGAGTCAAGTCTCTCTTCTGTGTCTGGATATGATGCACCAAACCTTAGAAATATCTTTGGTATCAGTCTGTGAGTGAAACCAACACCAGGGACTGTAGGGTGGAGAGGAGGAAAGAAAGTGGACTCTTGACAATGAAACTGAACCACTGAATCCAACCATCCCAAAGCCTAATCTACTTCTGAGTCTCTGGTCTAGTGAGACAATAAACGTATACATTGTATAGGCTATTTTGAGTCAAAGTTCTCTTGCTTGCAGCTAAGCACATCCCAACTCATTCAGAGTAACATTTAATGGGCTACCTGGACTTTACAATAAGCACTATTCTCGACACTTCCCATAGATTGTGTATAGACTCTCCAGGATTCTACAGTTTAGGTATTAATATGCCTATTTTAAATATGAGGAAATTAAAGCTCAAAGAGGTTAAATAACTTGTTCCAGGTCACCTAGCTATTACGAGGCACAACTGGGATTAAGTACATGCCTGTTGAACTCCAAGTTCACATTCTTTCCAATATATCATGCTGATGAGCAAAATGGCACACTAAGAAAGCTCCTCAAGTTAAATGTTAACTCCTCATCTTTGTGTAGAGCCCAACACTGCCCTCTGCCACGGAACTTCCCAAAGCTGGACAGGTCTTGCCGTGATTTTCCACTGCTCACTATGTAAGGTATTATTTCTCAATATCCTACAAAGGCACCACCAACCTTCAATGATCTCAGCTAGGAATGCTCTCACAACCATTCTAGCCCACAGTGAAGGCTCCCTGATCTGAACCCCTACTGTGCTGATAACTAGAACTACAATTTAGTGCTCAAGGTTTTCAAATTGTTCAATCATCCTAACCTGCCCCCTATCAACCCAGTTTTTTTTTGTTGTTGTTGACACTATTACAGATGTCTCCCATTTTCCCCCTTTTACCCACCTCCACCCAGCCCTTGCCCGCTTCTCCCCTGGCCTTCACCATACTCTTGTCTGTGTCCATGGGCTATGCATATGTTCTTTGGCTAATCTCTTCACCTTCCTTTATCCAGTCCCCTCCCCCCACTCTGATACCTGTCAGTCTGTTCCATGTATCCATGCCTTTGGTTCTATTTTGTTCATTAATTTATTTTGTTCATTAGATTCTACATAGAAGTGAGATCATATGGTATCTGTCTTTCTCTGACTTGCTTATTTCGCTTAGCATAATAATCTCCATGCTGCTGCAAAGACTAAGAGTTCCTTATGCCTAATACTTTCACTCCAAGACTTGGGCTGAACAAGAGAAACATCTGGCACAGAACTGCATCTTAAGAAACAGTAGGAACCATAATGTGGTTGCTAATACATATACACTTTCACATTGTCTGATCCATGGAAAGGGGCTACAATATTATTTTTAAGATCACGTCTATGTGACTTTTTGCTGCATTATATAGTTTGACTTGCCCTCCTTTATGCCTCTTCTCTCCTCCATGTTTTTGCTCAACGCCTGTGAGGTCTTTCCTAATGCCATTCCTAAGCCCTCAAACTAAGCCATTCTTCTAAGCTATCTGTGTGTTCTGCCTATATCTTTAATAAAACACGCATCATATTGCTTTATGATCATCTGTTCTGGAAAAGCTCTTGGCGAATCAGTTATGTGAAAAACCATACTTTCAATTCCCCAAGTACCAATGGCTTATCTTCAGCAAATTCTCAATAAATGTTAATGAAATGAACAAACACATTTATCATTCAATGCTATCCAGTGTCTGCTCTGTTTCTGTAACAGTTATCACTGGTCTCACCCAATACATTGCAATTAGATGTTTGAAATTGTCTCCTCTATCAGATTGTGAGTTTCCAAGGGCAAGGGATGGCTTCTTTTCACCACTGTGTCTCTAACATCAAGTACAGGGCACAAGACAAGCATTCAAATATTTGCATATAAATGTGTGATGACTGCTATCTGTTTAGTCAAGCATTAAAATAGGTACAGTTCCCCAATCAATGGTCAATGAATTATTGAACAATACAAAGAAACTGGTCTTGAATTAAACATTTACTATATATAATCATCTGGGAAAAAAAGAGTTCAAAGAGAACTCTTTTTAAAACAAATTTTGGGGGACAATTAGTTGATGTCATATGCTTTTTGGAGTTGGTGGCAGCTTCTTTTTAACTGGCCAAGGCCTTCCTTGGTGCCTTGCACCACACATTTGCAGACCTGACTCAAGGATTTCTGGGAAGGTTTGCCCATGAAAATGTATCCTGGGAGTTCAAAACCACCAAGTGGCATATTTAAAAATACAGATACCCTCTCCAGGAAGTTATTATTTCCTTCCACCAAAAAGAAGCAAATTTAAAGTGTTCTTCCTTCCCCTTATGTTTGCCAGGGGTCCCTGGCTAGTTCACATTCTCTGCCACAGCAGGCTCCCACTCAGGCCTCTCTAGAACTGGCCTGTGCTGCTCACGCTGCGGAAGAGGGAGGTTCAAAGTGGGACACAGCTTCACCATCAATTAATCCCGACTGATCTCCTGCCAGAGGTGACGTCCTATCCTCAGGGTTTGGCAGCAAGCCTGATGGAGATAAGAAATGCCAGACTGGGTCAGACCAATGGCCCGTTCAGGCCACGGCGCTGTCTGACAGAGGCATCCAGAGACATTTTGTAAAAAAGAGCTGCATGTGCCTCCTATAATATCTGTCATCAACAATATGCAAAAGTCCTTCTGTAGCAAATTATCTTGGTGGCCAATCCAATTTCTACGTCCCCCTTCTTCCGTGCTGATGAACTCCCCATTTTGTTCAGGTGTTTACCCACCCCCGTGAAGCTCAAATTAAATCCTTTCCTCCCTACACCAGGGGTTCTCCACCTCAGCACTGTTGATTTGCTCCAGATAATTCTCTGCTGTGGTGACTGACCTGTGTATTACAGGGTATATTGCGGCTTTATGGCTCCTATATGCTAAATACTAGTAGTAACCTCCCCACACCCAGTTGTGACAACCAAAAAATATCTGCAGACCTTGTCTTAGGGAAGAGGGAGAGAAAATTGCCCCCAGTTGAGACCCACTGCTCTAAGCCAATATGATAGTCCCACTGCCTCAATCAGTGATTGGTTTAGGGGTGAGCATGTGATCCATTTCTGACCAATGAGATATGAGGGGAAGCCATTTTGAGGGCTTCAGAGAATTTTTTTCCCACTCATATCTTATGAAATAGAAGGTCTTTCTTTTTCTGGTTGCTGACATGTCTCAATCTGTCACTTGGAACTGCAGCACACATCTCATAACTACCCTGAGAATGCAGCCAATGAAAAGAATGAAAAAGATGAAATGGTTATTTTTTTAAAAATCATGCCTCTTCAGTTGATTGAACCAACCTTAGGGCCACCATACCTCAAGACATTTTTTAAAGGTTTTATTTATTGATTTTTAGAGAGAGGGGAAGGGAGGGAAAAAGGGAGAGAGAGAAACATTCATCAAATGTCCCGGAGATCAAATGCACATCAATTTGTTGCCTCTTGCAGGAACCCAGACAGGGAATGAACCCACCACAACCCAGGCACGTTCCCCGACCGGGAATTGAACAGATGACCTTTTGGCTTATGGGACAACACCCAGCCTACTAAGCAACACCAGTCAGGGAAATACCTCAAGAATTTCTGTTACATGAGATAATAAACATCCTTATTGATGAAACACATTTGAGTTGGAGTTTTATTACTTACAGCCAAAAGCATCCTAGCAGATGTACCTTCCTATCTTTTCTATAACAAATCCATTTTGCCCCTCCACTCATAAGTAGATCCAACACCGTCATTAAATGAATTCAGAAGCCAAGTTGGATAATTTAAAGAGCCCTGGATTCTGAGTCAGACAGAGCTAAGTTCAGGCAGCTGCTCATCTACAATCATCAAAAGTCACTTAATTTCTCTCATTTCTAACAATGGCAATACCATCAATTCTGCACTTTTTGTGGATTTTATGATTGGTACATGAGATAGTGCATATGAAAAATGCTAGATGAACTCTAAATTACTCATGACTGTTATTTTTAGTCCCTACCACCCTTTGAAGAGTGGCCCATCTACACATGCACCACACAACAATCAGACATTCTGCTAACATTTATTAAGCCTGACATTAAACTAAGCCCTGTCTCCATCGGTTCCCCAACCTCGGCACTGTGGACACCTCTGTGTTGTGGAAGACTGTCCTGTGCATTGTAGGGTATTTAGCAGTGCCCTGGCCTGAACCCAGTACATGCTGACAGCACTTCCTCCCCAAGTCATGGCAACCAAAAATGTCACCAGACATTGACAAATGGGGAACATTTGTCCCTGAAGGACAAAACTGCCCTTCATTGAAAACTGTTGTAGATGATGGAGATATATAGGTAAAACTATTTGTTCCTAGAACTCAAGTAACTTACATTCTTGTATAAGCAATCATTTGTTTTTACACAATAAAACTAATACAACCCTTATTTGGTAGCAGATAGATCATAGTTATAGATTCAAATGCTGACTTCACTCTACTAACTTGGGAACATTACTGTCCCAATCTCAGTTTCCTCATCCACACAATGGGGGTGATAAAACCTACCTCTCTGGATCAGCCCTAGAATTAAATAAGATAATGAGTGCAAGACCCTTAACAAAATGCTGCACATACCATTCGTACTTCATTGCATATGAGGCATTTTGGTGGAGAGTGGTGCACCAAAATTCCCTCAGATTTTCTTACCATTTCAGCAAGACCAGCCTGACTTCAACAGCCAGCACCTGCCTCTTTGTCAGAGAGCAACTCTGCAGGTACCGGGCCCATGTTGCCCAGATTCTTCTGACCCACCTGCATTCTCCACCCTGGGGCAGCCCTTCACTGACGACTGAAGGGTATGGGAGTGCAGATGCCCCAGCTCCCTCGTTCCTTGGCAGGGATAATTCTCAGGCAAGTGTTTTACCTTGATTCCTAAAGCTTTCCTGCAGCATTAACGTTCAGTTGCGCACTGTGGCATCTGGCTGAGTACCATACTCCTTATTAGAGGTTTTCCCCTCCTCGTATCACCTCTGCTCTCTTCCACCAGTGCCTCCGCATACCCCAGACAAACCAGGTTTGCTCAGTGTTTAGTAGGGTCTGTTTGTAGGTGAAACCCAACTGAGATACTTTCCCTTTAGTTGAGTGATTTAGACTCTAGAGCTATACTGGTTAGAACCCCATTTTCAACACACATTAGTTTTGTAGCTTGGGCAAGTTATTTAACATCCCCAAGACTCCATTTTCTTTCTGTAAAATGGAGATAATAATACCTACTTTACGAAGTTATTATGAGAACTAAATGAGTTAATATGTGTTAATATTTAAATTGTACCGGATACCTAATAAGTGCCATGTAAGAAATTATTCCTTTAAACTCCTTCATACTGAATCCCAGTCTCCTTGGCTGCCTGGGTTAAGTTTTCAGCACTTGAGATTGCTGCCCACCATCTCAAGCAAGCACATCAGGAATTGTGTAAGAAACTAATTTCTGAATAACAACAAGAAAGAAACTTGGCCCATTTGCCCCAAGCACAATTCCACCTTCACTGGTGAAGACATATGTGGGGATATGCTGCCTGCAAACTACCTGGATTCCTGAACTTGAAGGAACTTGCGGAATAATCCCTCTGTCCTAGAAAATAGACCAGAGATATCACTGCCCCCAAAAGCTGACATACCTAGCACTGTGCCCTGCAGAAATGGGCATTCCCTAGGCTGTGGAATATGTAAGCAACAGTCCATCCTGCAAGACAACCACACCCACCGCACTTGGCCTCCCCTGGGTCAGTGTTCTAACTCACTCAAGATGTCTCAGTGCATAAAGATTCCTCTCCCCACTTCCTCTCTCTATTTCAAACTTGTAGGGCTTCTGTTTTCCAAAACCTCTCCACTTTGCCGTTGGGATCTCAATACACGGTCCAGGGCCGAGTTCTACAGGCTTGTTTCCTCCTGATACAGGGGAAAAAGCAGAGCAAGACTTCTCTGGTCCCAGCACCTGCCTGTCCAATACTTTCCCTCATCTGAGCCGTTTGCCTCCCAGTTCTTGCTATTCCAAAGGAGAGCCAAGGGGAAGGAAAATCTATAATAGTATTTTAATTTTCTGGTATGTCACACTCCATACTGAAATAGCCCTTCCAAAGCTAAGAGTGCCTCTTGGCAAAAGCTCAGCGAATTTTAGAGAATGTTATCATCCAGAAAGACCAGGATTTTGTTTTATAGGTAGTGGGGTGACTTTGAGCAGATGGATTGCCTACTTATTTATGTAAATTTATTTTTAACTTACATTTTAGAGTGCTTAATTTGTGCCAGACATTGTGCTAAGCATTTTATATTCATTGTTTCAAATGTCACCTTCTCAGTGAGCCCTAGCATGACCACCTTATTTAAATGGCAACACCTTGTCCAGCCTTCCCTAGTCTCTTTCCCTACTTGATTGTTCTGCATCACACTTAGCACCCTCCAATATGTTATATACTTCACTCATTTATTTTGTCTCTTTCCCTGATTAAAATGAAAGCTCCTTCAGGGCATAAATTTTCTACTTTTTTTTTTTTTTTGCAAGCAGTGCCTAGCTCACAGGAAGCATTCAATTAATATTTGCTGAATGAATAAATGAATGAATGAATGAAATTCTGATAACCACAGCGACCATCATACCCATACCATCATACCTGATAGGCAGAGTAATGCCCCCTTATACCAGAAACTTGTAAATATGCTACCTTACATGGCCAAAAAGACTAAGTAGATGTGATTAAGGCTCTTGGTGTAGAAGATTATCTTGAATTATCTGATTGGGCCCAATGTAATCACAAGTACCCTTGTAAGAGGGAAGCAAAAGTGTTAGAGGGAAAAAGCGATTTGAAGATGCTATGCTGATAACTTGAATAAAGAAAAAGGAGCCATGAGCCTAAGGAATGAATGCAGGAACCTCTAAAAGCTGAAAAAGATAAGGAAACATATTCTGCCCTAGAGTTTCCAGAGACACGTAGCTCTGTTTTTACACATCTGGATTTTAACCCAGTAAGACCTATTTTGGACCTTGGTCTTCCAGAACATATACTTACATAAGACAATAATGATGTTTCACTTAAAGCTGCTACGTTTTTGGTAATTTGTCATAGCAACAAGAGGACACTAACACACCCATTACTCAGATAAGGAAGCCAAGACTTGGGATTGTGTCCCCGGTCCCACAGGTAGTTAAGTGGAGGAGCATAGATGTACACACAATCAGCCTAACTCCAGAGCACTTCCTCTTAATTCCTGTACAACATCACAGGAGTTGGAGCTCAGTGTATTGGTCAGATGAAAAGAAAAAGACTGTATGAAACACTCAGCTCTTGGAATGCTGGCGCTTTTATATTATGTTCATTCACTCTGCAATCACTTCAGCACCTACCACTATGTACTTTGGGGCATACTTTTTCCTCTTCATGGAATTGCCACATCCCAGTTCAAATGACTGCAGTCATCACTAAAAATGCACAAATAGGAACAAGACATGGCTCCAAATGTGTCTCAGAGAACAGTGGAGCAGACAGAGTCATAAATGAGTAGTAATAAAACACTGGGAAGGTGCCCTGGCTGGGTGGCTCAGTTGGTTGAGCATTGTCCCATGCACCAAAAAGGTTGCAGGTTCAATTCCCAGTCAGGGCACATACCTAGGTTACAGGTTCAATCTCTGGCTGGGGTGCTACCAATCAATGTTTCTCTCCCACGTTAATGATTCTTTCTCTTCCCGCCCCCCTCTCTCCCTTCTTCTCTCTAAAATCAATAAATGTATCCTTGGGAGAGGATTTTAAAAAAACACTGGAAAGGTAGATTTCATGGGTGTAGGGACATCACCTTTTCACAGGTGTATCCTCAGAGCTTATATCAGACTGACACATAGTAGGTGATCAATAAATATTTGTTGAATGCCCAAATTGTGAAGAGTAACTCAAAGTATTTTTATGGTTTCACAATTTTCTCATAAACGACTTTCTTTCAAGCAAGTAACATTTATCTTATGATTTAGAGTTTCAGCATTTATGTGATCATCAACTCACAATGCTATGTTATTTTGTTCTTGATAGTAAACCTGGAATGATCCTAAAACACCAGTAAGAGGGAGATCATGAAATGCACGGAGTCTGCTTCTCTGTCTCCTCCCCCTCTGTTCACAGAGAGCCCACTCCCTTCCCGGACCTCAGCAGAGCAAGGAAAGTATGGGCATGCATATGGCCAATGTTGCCTAAGCCCTTGGGGCTCACTTTTCTCCCCAGGTTTATTGAATTCAAATTGACAAATAAAACTGTATATATCTAAAGTGTAAAATGTGATGATTCTGTGTATGTATACATATTGAAATGATTACCACAATCAAGTTAATTAATACATCTATCATTTCATATAGTCTCCCCACTTCTCCCCATTTTCCAGCCCCCAGCAACCACAATTCTATTCTCTCTTCTATGCATTCACAGTTCAAGTCTATGAGTTCAACTTCTTTTTTCTTCAAATTCCATTTATAAGTGATACCACACACAACATTTTTCTTTCCCTGTATGGCTTATTTCACTTAGCATAATGCCCTCCAGGTTTACCAATCAAAGTATTTTTTTTAAAGTGCTCTAGGCATACAAAGCTGGAAGAGATTAATTCTGCCTCCGATGTGTCTGGAGGTTCAGGAAGGGGAGATATCAGAGAGTGGACCATTTGAACTGAGCTTTGCAAGATTTCTAAGATCTATCGAGGAGCAAGGGCATTCCAGACACAGGAACAGCATGATCCAGACCAAGGAGATAGAAGGATACTAGAGAAAGCAGAACGTTTCAGGGTGAGTGCAGTGTTGGAGAGGTGGCTCACAAGATGGGGAGAGAGATGGACCAGGTCCTACCTGATTTGTGGGGCTGCCCTGCTCCTGTCAGCCATGGGGCCAGCTCAGATGTTCAAGCAGAAGGGTGACGTGGTTAGATAGGTATCTTATAAAGAGTATACTTGCAGCAGAAGAAAAATAACAACCACCAAAAAAAATACCAAAAAACAAGCCAAACACCTCTTTTGTCTGTGCCCAGAGATCCTAGGCTATCTGAAGACTTCAGTAGAAAAACTGCAGGATCGTCATGAACTGAAAAGGTAAGTGCCTTAAAGACTAAGATTGAGGCCAGAAGGCAATGTCACAGATGCTGGAAGCAATGTCGTCCAAAAATTCCTGAGGTCAGTAAATCTTACTGTGAATAACAAAAAGGTAATCCTAGTGATAGATGTATTCTCCTGGTAATTTAAGCCATTCCCCATTTGTAATAGAAAAGAAGAGGAAACTAATTTTCAAAGAACCTGTCACGTTTAATTTTCTCATGAAGACCTGTTAGGTGGATGCAGGTATCACCATTTTATGGTTAAAAAGACTAAGGATCTGCTGTGTAAAACAGTATCACGGTTCCTCAAATATTAAAAACAGAACTACCAAATGATCCAGCAATTCTATTTCTGGATATTTACACAAACAGGAGATCAGAGAGATACATGGACTCCCATGTTCACTGCAAAATTATTCACAATAGCCAAGACATGGAAACAATCCTGTGTGTCTGCCAACAGATAAATGGATAAACAGGATGTGAGAAATATAAGTATATATATGTTTATATATATATATTTGATGAAATTTTACTCAGTCATAAGAAAGAAAAAAATCCTGCCATTTGCAACAACACGGATGTACCTTGAGGGTATTATGCTAAGTGAAATAAGACAGAGAAAGACAAATACTGTATGATCTCATTTATATGTGGAACCTAAAAAAGCTGAACTTGTAGAAACTGAGCAGAGTGGTGGTTAAGAGAAACTGGGGTTGGGGATACTGGAGACATGTGGTTTAAGGTACAAACATGCAACTAGTACATAACAAGCCCTGGAGATCTAATGCACAGTACAGTGATTACAGATAATAGTACTGTATTACAAATTTCAAAGTTGTTATTAGACTAGATCTTACTTATTCCTATCACAAAAAATAAACGGTAATTACATGACTGATAGGAGTATTAGCTAACACTACACTGGAAACCATATTGCAAAATATAAAAGTATCAACACATTGTAGAACTTAAATTTACACAGTTATGTGTTAATTATATCTCAACAAAAATAAATCTTAAAAAAAGAAGAAGAAAAAGACTAAAGAGTTTGAGCCTGATGAGTATCAGATCAGAACTGGGACTTGAACCAGAGAACTAAAATACCTGTGCTCCTTGTCATAGCTATAGTTCTCTATTACATTCAAAATAGGAAGAAAAAAAATATACATATATATAGCACTCAGGAGTCCCAAATGAGATATGTGACACAGTTATAGAGAAGTTTTAAAACTCCACTCAATATCTTAAAATATGTCCCAAATAAATCAAAAAGCTACACCATGGTCATGAATAAAAAGATTCCCTATCAAAAGTTGATTTTCTCTAAATTAATTTATAAATAAAATAGAACTTTAATCAATCAATGGAATCAATGGAATTTTATTGAATATGACAACGTAAGTACCAATTTATATCTAAGGATAAAGGCCTATAAGAGAAAAGAAAATTATGATAAGACAAAGCAGAAAGACTTATTTTCTCAGAAATCAAATCTTATTATAAAGTTACATTAATGCAAAAAGAAAACAGTTTGAAAAAGATATGAGCATAAACAAGTAGTTCAATGGAACAAAACAGAGAATCCAGAAAGAATTTTATCACTGAAGAATTAATGCAAATTTGAGAAAATGATGGGATAGTCAACAAACAGTGCTGAAGTAATTGGCTCTCCACATGAAAAGTAAATAAAATTACATCCTATTTCATAACCTATATAAAAGATATTCCAGATGGCATAAATATCTAAATGTAAAAGACAAAACATTATATTTCAAAAGACCTTTCTATCATTGGGGTAGGGAATGAGTTCTTTTAAAAAATGCAAAAAGCACCCTGGCCAGTGTGGCTCAGTTGGTTGGAATGTCATCCCATAAACCAAAAGGCTGCCGGGTTTGATTCCCAGTCAGGGAACATGCCTGAGTTGCAGATTATGTCCCTGGTGGGGCACGCGCAAGACGCAACCAATCAATGTTTCTCTCTCACATCAATGTTTCTCTCCCTCTATCTGTCCCTCCTTTCCCCTCTCTTTAAAATCTATGAGCATGTCCTTGGGTGAGGATTAAAAACAAAAAAAGAAATATGCACAAAGAAAATCCACTAAGAAAAACTTTTGACAAATTCTCATGTGCCAAATTTTTAATTTTTTTATTATGAGACCTTGTATTTAAATTTAAAAGATAAACTGAAAACAAGGGTGAAGAATTCAGTAATATGTTTAATAGATTCAAAAATTAATCTCCACATTATAAAAAATATACACACAAGACAATAAGAAAAAATAATCATCCTATAGAAAAAAACAACTAGCCAAAATATATGCTCAATTTCCCAAGTAATAAGATAAATGAAAATTGAAAATAATAGATTACATTTCACAACTGTCATATAAGCAAAAACGGACAAGACTAATAATACCAAGATTTGAATATAATATGAGAAAGTTGTCTTTCCTTCTTTGATGTGGGAGAATAAACTGGCTCGGTCATTCTGAAGAATAAATCAGCAATCTCTTGTGATGCTGAGTGATATCTAGCCCACAGTCTGACTCTGAAATTCCACTTACAGGTATATATTTTTGATACAAATCTCTCAGGTATGCAAGAATGTTCACTGGTTCACTGTAGTAACAAAAAGGTGACCATCATTTAGTTTACAGATAGATCTGTAAACTTTTTATACATTTGTATAATAGAAACTATAAAAGAGTTAAATCAACTAGAGCTAAATATAAATGAATTGCAGTAACACACTATTGAATAAAAAACAAACTGCAGAAGGATACATACAATGTAGTACTATTTATAAAAAGCTTTAAAATACAAATACTCTTTAGGTTTGCATATACATATAGAAAAAAGTGAGTTTGTTAACTAATTTAGTGGTTTCCTCTCATGAGGAAGAGAGGAAAACGGAATGAGGGTGGCAGAATTCAATGTCTTTATTTAAGTATATTTTTAAAATCTGAAATAAATGTGACAAAAATGTCAACATGTTAAATCTAAATAGTTGGTATATGGGTGTTTGTTTTCTAATTCTCTGTATTTCTCTGTATGTCTGAAATATTCTAGCATTTGTATATCTTTTCTTTTTAAAGAGAAAATAGTAAGTTTTCCAGCACAATGATATGACTGCCTCTCTGAGTCTTCTGAGTTCATCAGAGATATCTGGACCAACGCTAAGTATGTTCGGAGCAGAGAAAGCATCTGAGAAAATGTTTGGCATCTGATGAAGTTAATCCACCCGACACCAACCTGCAAATCTCCTATTAAAAGAGTGCTGACAAACTCAATCACTTAAATAGACAATACCAGAATAGGTGCTTTTAAATTCAACTAAGCCTTTCCTTGGGCAAATAAAATAAAACCTTCAACAGAAACCAAGACCTAAACTTTAGAATCACCAACACTACATCATTATCCCCTGTCCAGTCTGAAATAATGAAAGGAATTGTACATGCCTAACGGGTATTTATCTGACATCATGTCTGTGAGTTAAAATATGTTGGGATATGAAATAGTGCTGTCTATATATTTTTTTAGTTCCTAACAGCTGGAATTATACCCAACATGCACTTTCTTTCTCAGAGTTGTTTCAGGCACCAGGAACACAGACCAGGCTAGACATATCCAGACTGGTCATTGTGCCAACTGAATTCACACATACATCCCTCTCCCCTGGATGTTCACAGCTGAGGACAGCTGTCAGTAGCCATTCAAGTGAACAGCATTTCTGAAAGCCAGGGAAAAAAGGACAATAAATATTTAATGAGCACTTCCTAAATGCAAAGTGCCACAAGTTTATAAAGAAAACAGAAACATACATGCCATGAATTCTACTATGAAGAAGTTTATAATCTAATTGAGTTACCCATACATCTATCCAACCACCCAACCCTCCATCCCTTCAGTCATTCACCATTCCACCCATCCAACTTCCCATCCTCTATCCATTCAACCCTACACCTTTCCATTCACTCATACAATACACCTTCACCCATCCACCCTTTCACCCTTGAAACCACCTTGATTCCTCCCTTCCAACTTTACTTACCTCCTCAACCACCTTCTATTGCTCTACTCATCTATCCCTTCAACTCTCTAAACACCTGTATAGAGGTAAGTAGCATCCTCCAAACATTCATGTTTATCTGGAACCTCAGAATATGACCTTATTTACAAATAGGAACTTTTCACATGTATTGTAGTCAAGGTAAGGTCATACAGGATTAGAATGGGCCCTATTCCAATGACTGGTACCTTTATAAGAGGAGAAAACAGAGATATACACAAAAGAATGCCATATAATGATGTCAGAGCTTGAAATGATGCATCTATAAGCCAAGGAATGCCAATAATTGCTGGCAACCACCAGAAGCTAGATAGAAAAGGCAAGGGAGGATCCACCCCTAGAGTCCCCAGGAAGAGCACAGTCCTGCCAACAACTTGATTCTGGACTTCTACCCTCCAGAACTTTGGTACAGAAATAAATAGAGGGCTTCCAGCCAAGATTGGGGCATAGGTAGATACACTTTGCTTACTCGCACAACCAAAAAGACAATAACAAATTTAAAAGCAAACAACAACAACAGAAAACAACCAGAACTGCCAGAAAATTGAACTGTATGAAAGTCTGAACGCTAAGGGTTAAAGAAGAAACATTCATACAGACTGGTAGGAGGGGCAGAGACAGGAGCCAGGGCAGAAAGGACACAGGACAAGGTGGTGGCTAGAGGACTGAGATATCCCACATTTGCATGCAGATAAGAAGGGAGGAACAACTGGGGAGTGAGAGAGACCATGCAACCTAGGGTTCCAGAACAGGAAACTAAAGCCTCAAAATCTCTGGCTGTAAAAAAGTGGGGAGTGTGGCGGAGTGTGGATGAGAAACTCCCAGTCTCACAGGAGAGTCTGTTGGAGGGGCTTATGGGATCCTAGAACATACACAAGCCCATCCACCAGGAAATTGGCACCTGTAAGGGCACAACCCTCTTGTGGGAAGAGAGGGAAGTGACTGAAAGCAGAGCAAGAGCCGAGAAAGCAGCATTGTTCCCTTTCTGACCCCTCCCCCACATATAGCACTACAATGCAGCAAAGTGGGTTGCCCCACCCTGGGGAATACCTAAGGCTCCACCACTTAAAATGTAACAGGTGTGACAAGACAAAGAAATATGGCTCAAGTGAAAGAACAGATCAAAACCCCAGAAAAAGAACTAAGTGATGAGAAGATAGCCAACCTATCAGATGCAGAGTTCAAAACACTGGTAATCAAGATGCTCACAGAAATGATTGCATGTGGTTGAAAAATAAAGGAAGAAGTGAAGGCCATACAAAGTGAAATAAAGAAAAATATATAGTGAACCAACAGTGAAAGGAAGAAAACTGGGATTGAAATCAATGATTTGGAACAAAAGAAAGAAATAAACATTCAACCAGAACAGAGTAAAGAAACAAGAATTTTTAAAAAGGAGGAGAGGCTTAGGAACCTCTGGCACAACTTTAAACATTCCAACATCTCGCCCTGGCTGGTGTAGCTCAGTGGATTGAGCGCGGGCTGGGAACCAGAGGGTCCCGGTTTGATTCCCAGTCAGGGCACATGCCTGGATTGCGGGCCAGGTCCCCATGAGGGCCATGTGAGAGGCAACCATACATTGCTGTTTCTCTCCCTCTTTCCCTCCCTTTCCTTCTCTCTAAAAAAAAAAAAAAATTAAAAAATAAATAAATAAATAAACATTCCAACATCTCGATCATACAGGTGACAGAAGGAGAAAAGGAAGAGCAAGAAATTGAAAACTTATTTGAAAACGTAATGAAGGAGAACTTCCCCAATCTGGCAAAGGAAATAGACATGCATGTCCAGGAAGCTCAGAGAGTCCCAGAGAAGTTGGACCCAAGGAAAAACACACCAAGACACATCATAATTACATTACCCAAGATTAAAGATAAGGGGAGAATCTTGACAGCAGCAAGAGAAAAGGAGAAAGTTATCTACAAAGGAGTTCCCATAACACTATCAACTGATTTCTCAAAAGAAACCTTGCAGGCAAGAAGGGGTTGGCAAGAAATATTCGAAGTCATGAAAGGCAAGGACCTACATTCAAAATTACTCTATCCAGCAAAGCTATTGGAAGGGCAGATAAAGTGCTTCCCAGATAAGGTTAAGTTAAAGGAGTTCATTTTCACAAAATCATTATTATATGAAATGTTAAAGGGACTTATCTAAGGAAAAGAAGATCAAAACTATGAACAGTAAAATGACAACAAACTCACAAAGATCAACAACTCAACCTAAAAAACAAAAACAAACTAAGCAGACAACTAGAACAGGAACAGAATCACAGAAATGGAGATCACATGGAGGGTTATCAGTGGGGAGTACGAGAGGAGAGAATGAGGGGGAAAGGAACAAGGAATAAGAAGCATAGCTGGTACACATAAAATAGACAGGAAGAGATTAAGAACAGTACAGGAAATGAGAAGACAAAGAACTTATATGTATGACCCATTGACATGAACTAAGGGTGGTAGGGGCAATGCTGGAGGGAGTGGTGTACAGGGCGGAGGGGGATAAAAGTGAGAAAAAATGGTACAACTGCAATAGTATAATCAATAAAATATACTTTAAAAACAAAACTGTGGTATAATACATTTATGTTGTTTTAAGTCACCAAATTTGCAATACCTTGTTTAGGCAGCTCTAGGAAACTGAAACACCACTCTTCTCCACCTTTCCAACCCCCATCAGTAACCCTTCCAATCACCGAACCCTACACCCATCCACTCTGTCCACCATTCATCATTCATTCATTCATCTATTTGCTCCATTCATCCATTCATCCATTTACCATTTATTCTATACATCTATCTATCCATAGTTTATTTAAGGTCTATGTACCAAGCTTTGTTCTGTATGGTAGGTGTACAAAGGTAACAACAACAGTGACAAGATATCATGGGCGCTGGCTAGTGTGGCTCAGTGGATTGAGCACGGGCCTGCGAATCAAAGGATCACTGTTTTGATTCCCAGTCAGGGCACATGCCTGGGTTGTAGGCCAGATCCCCAGTACAGCGTGCGTGAGAGGCAATCACCCATTGATGTTTCTCTGCCTCTCTTTCTCCCACCCTTCCTCTCTCTAAAAATAAGTAAACAAAATCTTAAAAATATAAAATAAATTTTTTAAAAAGATATGGGTTTTACCTGCCATGCATACTAATATTCTCATTAATATCACCAGATGCCAAGTATAAACATAATAGTAAATACAATGGGCTTGCTAAGCAAACTGAGCTTCAAGGCAAGTGTTCTAGCCATCCCTACCGCCCACAACCAGATTGGTGGCACTTTGGCCCTTCTGATATAGAAGTTCTGAAGCCTTTATGAGCAAAACACCCATGCTGTCTTTCCTGATGGATATAAGGGTATTAAACAAATAACCATACAAATAAATATATATCTATAAGTGTGCTAAAGTCTATGAAGAAAACATCTCAGTTCTATGAAGATAACACTGCAGGGGCCAGGGCACTAGCTGTAACTGGGAAGGCCTCTGCGAATTGGAAAAATAATGCATACTCATAAGAAGTGAAACGTCCCCTCACAAAGGGGTTTAATGTAGGATCGGTGGTTTCCTGGGTTTGACAAATAATTAAGTGCTACACTGTCTCAAAGGAGGAGGAGCCCACAGCAGGCTGCAAAGTCTTCTTGGAAGCAGACCTGCCTGGACGCTGAAGGATAAATGGGATTTAAGTAATTTGGGGGAGGTGGGGATGTTCCTATTTTTAGGGTGATCCTCACTAAACAAAAATGGAGAAGTCATTCATTCATTCCAAAGGATCTGATTTTTTATGCCAGTGACCACTCTGGCAGGCTGGGGAAGCCTTTGGATTCCTTCTCAGAACAAAGCTGTTAAATGACATATTAAAAAGGAAATGTTAAAAATGACACCTTAAATGACTTTAAATATATTAAATTACAAAAGAAAGTAATTATATCAAAATATAGTCATAACAATATTTTTAAACACACCTGTCATACATATCTAAGCCTATATTATATTAAGTAGCAAGATTTATGTTATGTCAACTAACATTCAAAGTGGTTTGATGAAAGTAAACAATGATTATAAGATATCTGCAACAATGGTAATATGATACAAAAATATAAATGATTTCTCTTGGTGAAAAAATCAGCGTATTGCTAATATTACTGTGGTTTGTTGCTACCATTCCAAATTAAAGGAAATTAAAATCTCAGTTGCAGGTAAATGGAAAGAGGTAACTTTTCCCACATCTAAGTTTATAGTTCACTGAATTCTTTCTGCAGACCCTCTGTGGGCCAAGTGACGTTAAGATCTCCTGATACCCGTTTTTAGGTATTTATGCATTCAAATCTATTCATTTATTCACTCACTTGTTCCCCGAATCCCATGTGTTTATGACATGCTTGACATTGAAGTAAGTACTAGGAACACACGGGCGAGAAGATAGATGTGGTCTCTGCCCTAGCAAGCTTATGTTCCAGTGGGCACCTAGTCAAGAAGCCAGCAACCGAACAAGACAGTTACAGATGGTGATAACTGTTAAGGGGAATCCACACAGGGACCTAGTAGAGATACACTGTGGTGGGGAGACAGGACGTACACTCGGTGTCAGACCCACGAGGAGCAAGCTGTGTGACAGCCTGAGCAGCCGCGGTACAGGGAAGGGAAATAGAACACAAAGGCCTGAGGAAAGGAGAGGAGTGTGACTCTCAGGAAGAGGAAGATAGCTCACTGGCTGCAGTGAAGACAGCAAAAGGAGAGGTCAAAGGGGAAAACAAAGATGCAGCAGCTGCCAGATTCCACTGGACCTGATAGACCATGGGAACAGGTCTGGGTGTACTTTAAGTGCAATGGGTAGCTACTTGGGTCGCTTAGGCATGGGAATAACAATATGAATATATTGTTGTAAAAGATTTCTTTGGAGGCTGACTGGAGAATGGGCTGTAAAGGAAAAGATAACTGGCAAAAGAAACAACCTCAGAGGCTAGTGCGTTCAACCATGCGAGAGGCAACAGTGGCTTGGGCCAGGGTTGGGGTCAGGGTGGGGCAAGCGAGGCATCCAGGGTATAAAATTTAAGGGAGCACTCAGTCACTGTCAGAGCTATGCAAATGCAGGGTTCAGTTAGCCCCAGCTTGCACGGGTAGTGGAGATAGAAGGATGTGGGCAGTTTGAAGATATATTTTGGAGATAATGAGCAAGACAGGCAAAAAATTTATTCTGAGAATTTCTAAAGTTCAGAAGTGAGTAATAATTTTAGAAAGGAGCTTATGCAACAGATTAAAGGGTGGGGGTCTTTAATAAAGGAGAAAGGACTTTGGGCTTTCTCCTGTAGCTAAGAAGAGCCATGAAATTAAAGAAGCAAAATTATATACACTATCCTGACAAAAAACCGTGGAGCTCCCTTTGCCATTTTGGCCCATGAAGCAACTTCACTGACGCTGCTCAGGAACCATGTGCTTAGGAACACAACAGAAATACAGAAAGAGCCTAGATCTCTGATGATACCATGCCCTCCTGAACCATCTGCCTCCAGACTGCCCTAACCTAGGCACAAATAAGCTTCTATTCTGTTTTAACAACTGATTCCAGGCCTGTCCACTGGCAAATATTCCTAAGCAACTGGGAGTTGCAGGAACCTGCCCACAAGGCTTACCAAAATCCAAATGAATAGATTCCTTTAATCAGAGATGTCCAAACTTTGACATCTCTGGGCCACACTGGAAGAAGAAGAGTAGTCCTGGGCCACACATTAAATACATTGTGACACATAATCAACAAAAAGCCTCATAATGTTTTAAGTAAATTTACGATTTTGTGTTGGGCTGCTTTCACAGCCATCTGGGCCTCATGCAGCCCGAGGGCTGTGGGTTGCACGCCCCTGCGAGTCTACACAATCACTTCCACTCGTTCACTCTGATGTACACACAGCCAACTGTGTGTCTCATTTGGTTGACAGGATGCCATCAAAATGAGATTTTCTCCTGTGTTGCTTCTGAAAAAGACTTTCACACCCCCAGTGAAATAAGTCTGGGACAGAGAGGTGGTGTGACATTATACACCGTATATCATTGTAAACTCTGCCTCTTTTCTGACTCTGAGAAGGTTAGTAGTAGCAAAGGCACCGAAAAGTCAAGGTGATACATAGAACACATTGGAAAGTGGCTGAGAAAAGTAGGGGTTAATGAATGTCAGCTCTGACAAATGTCAGTTGTCAATCAAAGGTGAAGAAAGGAAGGTGTTCCCTCCAAAAGCGGTGAAGGGGACACTTTCACAAACAGAACACAAGGGCAACTCCAACTCTGCAGCAAAATGGACTCAATTCAGCCAGTGCCTGACATTTTGTAAGGCCCCTCCATCAGCTTCTCTGCTGAAATCAGGCATGCGCTGGAAGGGACTTTTGAAATCACTTGCTCAATGCCCCTACTATAGAAGTGAGGCAATTGAGGCAAAGTCACATGGAAAAGCAGTGGCTGGGATGGGACAGGAATCTGGATTCTAGACTTACTGACTCCTCTGTTGATGTGCACACTTCCTTATGCATTATGAGAATCAGCTTTTATCTAAGGCAGAGGTCGGCGAACTTTTCTGTAGAAGGTCAGATAGTAAATATGTTAGGCTTGCAGGCCACAGGGTCTCTGTTGCAACTACTCAGCTCTGCTGCTGCTGTAGCAGAAAAGCTGCCATAAACAACAGTAAACAAAAGGGTATGACTGTTTCAATAAGATGTGTATACAGAAATAGGTGGCCAGATGAACTTGACCCATGGGCCCTAGGTTGTCATCCTCTGACCTAAATCATTAGATCAGTGTGGTTCCTGGACCAGCAGCCTCAGCAGCATCTAGTAGTGCAAATTCTCAGTTATCCCCACCCCCAAACCCAATGAATCAGAAAGGCCAGGGACGGCATCTGGCAATCTATTTTCATAAGCCCTCCAGATAATTCTGATACCCACTGAAGTTTGAAAACCACTGGACTAGAATCATAGCAAATCATGGTGTATGAGCACCATCTCGCTTTCTGTCATTTCCAGTACATAGTCTGGCATTTGGCTTCCAGTATGTGCCTGTCAGAGCAACTACTAGGTTCCCACCCCCCCAAAAAATATCATCCCCTCTTCTTCCTCATATTAGAATCCCAAGACTCAGCTGCAGTTATGGACACCCAGTATAAAGCCAACATTTCTGCATTTTTCAGGCTCCTTGCAGCTAGTTTTTGCCTTATAACTAAATTCTGGCTAGTGGGATATAAGGCAAGTATTGTGTCCCAGCTCCTGGTGTACTTCCATTAAAAGACAACTTACAGACACTTATTGCCTCTTTCTTCTCTTTTTTCTGTCCAGCTTTCTGAAATGTAGGCATAATGGCTGGAGTTCCAGCAGCCATATTATACCATGAGGTTATCTTAGGAATGGAAGCCATCTAGAAAGAAACAATAGGATAAACGAAACTTGTGTCTTCGTCATTGTATAGCCACTTTACAGGCATTGAGGTGTCCACTGCCAGGCTTCTTTTATGTGAGAGTGAAATAAAACTGTGCCATTGTTAATTTTGGTTTTCTGTCATAAACCACCAAACCTAATCCAAGTGGTTCAGTGTCCAGTGAATATGTGTTGAATGAATAAATCAATCAAAAGCAAATTAGAAGATCTAAATAGCAAGTTACAGGTAGATTTGATTAGTCAAAACAATTCTTCAAAACACAGTGTCCATCTGGGCCAAAACAATAAAAAGAGTCACTGGTGAAAACACTGGAAACTTCTAGAAATATGGTAGACTTTATGTCTTGCATTATCCAAAGCCAAGTGGATAATGGAGCAAAAGTCCTCTTCTTAGGCGCCCCTGAGGAAGCAGTTACTATATGCACAGTCACCTCGTTCTGGAAATTCTTCCTAATTAGAGGACTCCTAGCATTCTGGGGTTCTGTGTCTCTCAGCAATTCACACAAGACTGTTCACACTGATCTGTCATTTTGCAATGATTCTCAAGCTACTTTTCAAGCACAGTGCTTTTCTTACCCATGGTATCTTTTCGATCGATATCTGTGGAATTGAATTGACTTCATTGGTGAGGGTTTTGTTTCTCCTGATAGAACAAAAATTCCTCGAGAAGTCGGTACTGACTTTCCTATTTGTCAAACAACCTCTCACTATCCAAAGCAACCTGCACGAGCTCTGTACCCACAGGTACTCCATGAATACTGCTTAGTGCATCCCAGGCACTTGCTCTCCTCTGCCCAGTTTGATGCACCAGCATGGTATCCACACTGGCCCCTTCCCATTTTCACTTTCTGGGGATGGAGGCCTGGCCTGATTCCCTAAGCCCTGCAACATAAATACTCAAACATTTTCAATGAGGACCTCATTTACCAACCAGGAAGAGATGAACAGTTTCGCTCCATGTATCCCAACAGCTACATCAAACCAATGCTTACTTCTACTGTTCATGCCTTCACATTAGTGTTTCTCACACTTTTATAACACAAGCCTCCATGATAAACACTTGAAACAGCTTTATTAATATACTGTTTGCACGTTGGATATAAAATAAAATACATATATTGGATGTGCATAATTTGACGAGTTTGGAAACACGGATGTACCCGTGGAACCATCGCCACAAGTTAAGGTAATAGACATAGCCATCACCTCCAAAAGCTTCCTGGTCTTCCTTTGTGGTCTTTTGTGTGTATTGCTTTGTTTTATCTATAGTAATAACACTTAAAATGAGATCTATCCTCTTAAATTTTTAAGTGGGTAATACGGAATTGTTGACTATAGGTATTACACTGCAGAGCAGTGCTCTAGAAGCAAGTCGTCTTGTGCAACTGAAACTTTGTACCAGGTGAACAACTCCCCGTTATCTCCTTCTCTTGGCCCCTGGCAACTGCAGTGCTATTCTCTGCTTCTATGAGTTTGGCTATTTTAGGCACTTTATATAAGTAAAATCATGCAAAATTTGTCCTTCTGTGACTGGCTTATTTCACTTAGCATAATATCCTCCAGGTTCATCCATGTTGTCACAATGACAGGATTTCCTTCTTTTTTAAGGTTGCTCAATATTCTACCATATACATATACTCTCCTCTTTATCCATTTATCTTGATACACATTTTTAAACTCGCGTGTTCCTCTAATGTTATTTGAAATTTCAGGATGAATTAATATTGTGAATGCAAATATATCAAGTGACATCATTGTTCACTAGTTTCCGATCACCAAACCAGGAACATTACACCCATATGATTCAGCTGAAAATCGTTGTTTCACAGGCTCTGCTATTCTCCAACTCTGGCTTGCTTGGTCTCTGTTTTGACTTCTGCACATATTTCAGCAGAACGCAAATGACTGTTTGATCCTATGGGCTAAACTCAGGGGCAATCTCCAATGCCTGAGGGCAGGGTTGATATCCAGTCAGTTGCTGATGGCCAGCATCCATTCATTTGGTCAGTGCATCTATTCAAACTGACCAGTGCCTATGTCTGGCCAATGTTAAACTTGTTGAGCATAACCTACCTGCAGGGACCAGCAGGTAACATAAATCAGAGAATTCATAATAGTGTATAAATGAAAGGTTGAGACTATGCAAAAAATTACATGGAAATTTAGCAAAGTCTGGTGATAACGTGTAAAAAGGCTCTCTCCACAGCAACTCACACAAATTAGGAGTTTAATAAATCTCTAATTCAATTGCAAATCCATACATGCTAACAAGTGTTGTGCTTTACTTTAAGGTAATCCACCTGCCTCATATTTTGGGGGAAAATTATTAACCATTATTAAATAAGTGTGTGCCTGCAGCTAGCTACCCAAGAGCCCACTGTGTGGAGGTCCCCACGCAAGGAACAATTTGTTAGCAAAATAATACGCCTGCAATTCACAGCATCTAGCCTTACGACTTTTTATTTAGGGCTGCTTATTAAAACCACTGCTTTCTTTCTCCACCTATGACAATTTAACACATGTGCCACAGAGTTCTCTCTTTCTACTTCAGGCTGATCATGACCCATCTCTCCAAAGTGCCGCCAGGATCCACCCACCCCAGAGTGCATATAATATATATTTAGATTGCTGCCATTTGCTCCCTGTATGACTTTGGGCAAGTTACTTAACCTCAGTTTCCTCCTCTGTAAAATGAGGCTAATAATAGTTCCTACTTCATAGCAGTTTTAAAAGGGCCCAATGAGATCATGGATATGAAGTAGCAGTGTGTAGCGTGTCTTTATTGGTGTTAATAATTATGGAAGATCTTGTTGGCCACCTGGCAGAATGCTAAGCTGGAAGAGGACTAGATACATCACTTACTCCAACCCCATCCCAAACCAAGACTATACAAATAACATGCTGGAAGTTACCTGTTCATTCCTTAGAGGTTGTTCCTTGAGAGAAAGCTTTTGTACATGGCTTTAGAAATCATGACTTCGACAAGCAGGAAATCATTTCTCTTGTCCTCCTGACACCTTCTATAGCCACTCACACCCTTGCCCCTGTCTTAGAAACTGAGTGGGAACATCCTCCAGCCTTTAGGAAGCAGATGATGCTCTGTCTTGACACAGGATTCATATCTTTCAGTGTTGAAGTGGGGGCCTGACAGTCTTTGACATTTGGGACGTGTCTTCCTCTCTGTGCCTTTCAGGGTCTTCACTTCTGCTACATTGCACTTCTGGGGAGGACTGGCTGCGCGCTACCTCACCAAGTGGCCCCCAGGTCCTTACTGGACTCTGATTCTGTCTGTCTCAGAATGTCCTTCTTCCAGAGACATCACCAACTTATTTATCTCTGTGTCATAAAAAGGTGAAAGGGGAGAAGCAGCAGAGACTTTCAAGGTTAGCCAATGTTTGTGAAGTGAAAATGTTGAAGGTGGATTTGTGCTGAAAAAGAAGTGCTGGGAAAATATCAGAGAGCATCTTAGTCAGCTGAGACGAAAGTAGAGGCCATCTCAGTTTCCTCATGGAATAGGACCTCACTCACAATTGCTTACTGTTAACAATGAGTCACAGAGGAAGTACTGTTCCCACCAGGATCTATCACTGTGAGATTCTGGGATAAGCAACGGAACCATATTAAGCCTCCCACCCCAATATCTGTTAAATGTAATGACAGAAGGTCAACCTTATGTGGGATTAAAAGGATTTAATGAGAGAATGTATACACACAGCCCAGCACAGTGCCTGCTGCACAGAAGCCATTTAGTAGATATTGGCTTTAATACAGAATTATAAGACCAGCCCATCAAAGCAGCATTATTCACAATAGCCAAAAACTGGAACAACCCAAATGTCTACCAA
This sequence comes from Micronycteris hirsuta, assembly GCA_004026765.1. Classification (NCBI taxonomy): domain Eukaryota; kingdom Metazoa; phylum Chordata; class Mammalia; order Chiroptera; family Phyllostomidae; genus Micronycteris; species Micronycteris hirsuta. Next base: position 26,349 of record PVJI01005461.1, read on the forward strand.
CAGATGAATGGACAAAGAAAATGTGGTGTATCCATACGATGGAATATTATACAGCCTTAAAAAGGAGGGGAATCCACCCTGGCTGGTGTAGCTCATTGGATTGAGCGCGGGCTGTGAACCAAAGGGTTGCCGGTTCAATTCCCAGTCAGGGCACATGCCTGGGTTGCAGGCCAGGTCCCCAGTGGGGGCCACATGAGAGGCAACCACACATTGATGTTTCTCTTCTTCTCTTTCTCCCTCTCTTCCCTTCTGTCTAAAAATAAATAAATAATTTTTTTAAAAAAAAGGAGGGAAATTCTGATACATGCTACAATGTGGATGAACCTTGAGGGTATTATGCTAAATGAAATAAGACAGTCACAAAAGGACAAATACCATGTGATTCCACTTCTTTGAGGTACCCAGAATAGCCAAATTCACAAAGACAGAAAGTAAAATGGTGGGTGTCAGGGGATGCGGGGAGGGGAATGGGAAGTTAGTGTTTAATGCGTATGGAGTTTCATTTTTGCAAGATGAAAAGATTCTGAAGATGGATGGTAGTGATATGAATGTACATAATGCCACTGAACTGTACAGTTAAAAAATATTAAATACTTTGAAAGGGAAAAAATGCAAGAAGCCTGAAACAGCCCCCAGACTTTGGCAGGGAATTGGGGGTGGGGGCAGCACTCCAGAGCTCTTCCTCCTCATCTCGCTCTTTGGGCTCCAAGGCAATGGGAAAGTGGCCCTCACCAGAAGACCCAGTCAGCAAACCGAAATGATACAGATGCCTAAAGTCAGGACTGGGGGTGCAGGCCACAATCTAGGCTGGAGAGAGGTGTATTCTAAAACTGATGTCTACTGCTGAACACTCGCTGAGATGGCTCAGGCCCCCACAAGCAAACCCATTACAACCCCAAATTCCAGCCTAGAGATCCTCAGGCTGCTTTGTGAAGAGTGTAAAGAGAGAAGCTTCCATACTCAGAGCAGGAAGAGGAGGGTGGACACTGAAACCAGCTTTGTTTAGCAACCAAGGAACTTTCCCTACGTTAGCGCGAGGGAACTCTGTGGGTAACAATAATGATATGAAGTAAGTACTAGGTACCAGAGACTTCAAATACATTACCCTAATTGTTATAACAACCCTAAAACTAAAGAGCCTCTCTGGGCCTCAGTGTCATGTGATAATAGTATTGACCTCACAGGGCAGCTGAGGCCTCAGTGAGATCATCTGTGAAGTAGCACAGCACTAAGGAAGCTCTAAAGAACTAGCTGTTGTAGCTGTCAACACAGACAGCTCACTCTGCCCTCTTCTAAGCTGCCTGTTGAAAAGTGAAAAATTCTCCACTCAAGGCATTTGCTGTAGCTAGAAGGGGTAGGGGAGTGAGGATTGCTAGGAAATCCTTAGCTCAACCATTCCAGTAAGCTTTCCCTGATCGACCCCCAAGACTGGGCCAAGGGGCCTTCCTCTGACTACCCTAGCCCCGTACTTCTGTCTCAGCACTTGGCATGCTTTGTTGTAATGCAATGATTGTTGACTTGTGTGTCTTCCAAGAAAACACACAAGTGAAGACAAATTTTTAACCCAGCCCACAAGTGAAGACAAATTTTTAACCCAGCCCACAGAAACAGCAAACTCCCTGGCTCATAATATTTTGGATGGATGGGTGGATGGACAGACAGACAAATAGATGAATAGATGGGTAGATGGGTGGGTGAATGAATGGATAGATACATGAGGGTTTGGGTAGGTGGATGGATGGATGGATGGATGGATGGGTAGATGGAGGGGTGGGTGGATGGGTATGTGGATCAATGGATGGATAGATGAATGTAGCCAAAAAGGGAGCGCTCCCTCTAATTGCATCCTCTGGCTAGGAACTCACTCACATTCTCTGTCTAGAATACACACTCCTTTTTTCCTTTCTCTCTTCACCCCTTGTGCTTTAAAAGACACCAGCACTTGGGGGTTTTTTCCAATAAAATAAAAAAGGCAGGAAATAAATTCTACTTTAAATCCACATGAAAAGTTCACACTCCATCTCTGAAGGAAGGAAGGCTAGGAGGCTAGGCTCTTCCAGTGGCGAAGCCATGAGTCTGTTTTGACAAGTTGTCTCCTCATAAACAGAGTGGTTTATCTCACACTAAACAATCAGATGTGCTATTTAGGCAAAGGAAAAAAATTGCACACTTTCTCTTCAGCATGTTAGCATCCATGCCAATGATATAAGTATCTGAACATGGGGCTGACATTAAATAAACCAGAAAAGCAAATGTTTATTGCAACACTCAGAACATCACCATTTGTTTGTTGCAGTCCCAGCAGGGTGTAGAATACAAGGAGGACTGTGGGAAATGGTGGGATGAAGAAGAATCCACAAGAAAAACAGCAGCTCTCCAAGAGAAATGGTGTAGGCAGGGATTGGAGCAGAGGGGCACAGGGGAGGCTGGAATTATCCAAAGGTTAAGCCATTGGTTCTCAATTAGAGGCTAGTTTGGCCCCAAAGGGACATTTGACAATGTGTGGAGACATTTTAGTTGTCATAAGTTGAGGAAGGTGCTACTAGCATAAAGAGGATAGAGACCTGGGATACTGCAAAATACCCTACAATGCATAGGACAAGCACCCCTCCATCCCACAACTAAGAATTATTTGTACCCAAATGTTACAATGACAAGGTCAATAAGCCCTAGGCTAAGTTGCACACCAGCTCTGCTACACAGCAGCAGTGTGACCTGGGCAGGTTAATCAAATTCTTTGAGCTGCAGCATGAATTTGATAGCAATCTATAGGACAAAGCAAATGTGATGGTAGGTGTATCTTGCACACAGTAGGTGCATGATGTACATAGTAGGTGCTTCAATGAGTGTTAGCCTCGTTTAAGTACTCCTCCCTGTTCCCCACTCTCCCAAAGCTTATTTATTCACAAATTCAATCACTCCTTTACCAATATGTATGGAGGATGTACTATGATCCTGGACCTGGGCACTGGGTATTCAACAGCAGATAAGAAAGGGAGGGTCCCTACCCATATGGAGCTTACATCCAAGCAGAAGAGCAAGGTGATCGATAACATATAAACCAAAGTTCTGATTAGTGCCACGGAGGTAAAGTAGAGGTGCCAGAGGTGCTCCCTGGTGGTCAGGGAAGGCATCACTGAGGAAAGAGCATGAAACAGAGATGTGAAAGATAGCAGGAGCCACAGGTGAGGGGAATGGTTTTGTTTTGGTGCGGAGGGGTTGCTGGTTCCAGGCAGAGGGAACAGAATATGCAAAGACTCTAAGAACACACAGTTATGTTCAGAAGTGACAGAGAGCCAGTGTGGTGGAGCACAGCTGGCAAAGGGGAGAAGAATAAGAAAGGTAAGGCCTCACAGGTGATTAGAAGACACTTGAATTCTAGTGAAGATGTCATGAGAAACTTTGAAGGCTATTTAGGAGAGGTGAAAATCTTGGGTTGAAGAGGGATGAAGGTAGAAGCAGGGAGACCCGTAAGAAGGCTACTCCAGAGGTCTAGGTGTAAGATGATGGGGGTGTTACAGAGATGGAGAAGAATTTGAGATATCTGTTTAAAGGAGAATAATTAAATTGCACTATTCTGGGGATGAGGAAAGAGAGAAACAGGAAGTCTCCTTGTCCTTTGGGTGGCCGGGCTGTGTAGTTGAGGTTAAAAGACAGGTAAGCGTCATGTAGGGACTAGATCAGGGCATGATTCGAGGTTAATGAGAACAGGTAATATGTACACCAGGTCAAGGGGTCCAGAGTTCACTTACAGCAAGAGGAGTGACAGAGTGCACAAGATCCAGGCCCTTGCCATGTGTCTCTCCCCACGGCCAGGGATCCACTCCGCAGCTGATGTGGCGGTGTGGCTGAATGCACCCTACTTTGCACTGCAGTGCAAGGATCCCAATGCCTCTTCACAGGGAACAGATATAGCAGTGGGGGTGGGCAGGTGCCATCCAACACACACTCCTGAGCAGAACAAAGAAGTACACGTCAACCCAGAAGAGGGAAAGATATGCCCAAGAAAGGAAATCTGTCCCGTACAGGCTGTCAGGGCTCCTTGTCTTTGCAAGGAAATGTTCTAAGCCGAAGGCCACTCTTACACAGCCATGTGGGGGTGGAGCAAGCTGCCACGGTCTGCCTTTGCCAACAGGGAAAAATAAAGAACAGCTCCTAGGTCTTTGGCTTACGCAGTTGGGTGAATTGTGGGTGCAACCGGAGGTGAGAAAGGTGTTGGAGGCAGAAAACAAGAGAAGAGACCGTCAAGAAACAGTACGTATAGGTTCCCTCCAGCCTGCCTCCCTTCTCACCCTATGCACAATAGTGACGTTCTCAACTCCAGCAGCTCCAGAAGTCATTCTAACCTGGGGCTTAGACAGCAATGTCTTCCTCTTCTCAACCTGAGAGGTAGTTGGAAAGTCTGACCCTACAGCCCCACCTGGAGGAGTCCCTGAGCCCTCCCCTGCATATGAATCCCAGGAACACCAGCAGTGCTTTCTAAGTACACCAGCTACTTCCATACCACTGCAAAATTCTCCACTCAGGACCCCCTGCATCTGTTTACCAAGCATTTTTCTACCCCCACCACTGGCAGTATGTTCTACAGACCAGCAGCATCAGTGCTTCCCGGGAGCTTCCTAGAAATGTAGTCTCGAGCACCCCTTCAGACCTGCTGAACCAGAATCCGCATTTGAACCAGGTTCCCGGTGACCTGGGTACACATTCATTCGGTTGAGAAGCACTGGTCTGTCTACAGCTCAGAAAGCAGCCATCTATAACATTCCTGTAAGTCCATTGTTTGTAATTATGGCAAAAGGGCTGCCAGCGTGGCCTGAAATGATTTCTTCGTAAACTTCAAGAGCCACCCAGGGCCCAAGATCCTGGTGACACTGAGATATTTATGAATCTCCCCCTTGTGTTCTCTGATCACTAATCATCAGATTTTCTGGATAGTAAATTTTAAGTAGCCCGTTCTTTTCCCTGTGCTGCTGTCTGGAGATTTTGTAAACTGGCTGGAGATTGCTGGGCGGCTGGGTTAGCCAGCTCTGCGGGCTGCCTCACATGCAGGCCATCTGGACCTGTTTGCTTCCAGAGGAGATGAGTTCCACGTGTCTCTTTCCTCTGTGCTTTCTCTCAGGGGCACTTTCCCCTCCAAGGAGTTCGATCCCTTCTGTCTGTTTAGGTTTCTTTTCCTGTCTTCCTCTCCCCGCTTCTCTCTGTTTGGGAGAGCAGCTAGCATCAACATAGCAACTACATTACTTGAGAGTCACAGACCTGGAGAGCAGGGGACTCCACGTCCTCCCAGAGTAATGACTGTCAATTACCCAGCACTTTCCTGGTGCCAAGCGATAGGTGGTATTGATCAGAAGGGGAAAGCTAATATGCGGGGATTAGAAAATCAGTTTAAGTAACATGTACATAAAAGAAACACAGCTGGCACAAGGCTGCATGCTGAATATCGTTGAATGAAAACCTCAGGTGTGAAGATAGAGATGTTGTAAAGGTATAATCACAGTGATCTATAAACTTGGAAATATTCTAAAATTATGTTAGTAGGAGCACGATGTAGTAAATTGATTGGCCTGAAGAGAACATGTCACTGTCAGTCATCTGATGCAGACCCAGGCTAGATAAGAGGAAACCTGTAGAGTCTACACCCCACACCTGCAGTAAGTGAGTCCAGCAGGATATTTGAGGGTCACCAGGTGACACATAGGTCTCACTAAGAAGACGGATGTGTATCTCTTCTGGTTCCCTCAATTTGAAAGGCCCTTCCTCACACTAATGACTTCATAGTGAGCAAAACTTCATGTGCGTTAGATAAGCAGGACGGAGCCTCAGAGTGCTATCCTAGCTGTGCTTTCAGGGAGGGACTGACGTGGAGTTTGGGAAGGTATGAGTAGAGGGCAAATGAAGTCTCACCAGGCAGGGCTAGGGTGGGAAAAGGAGAGAGATTCTGAGCTTGTACCCTTGAGAGCATTTTGGACAAGGCACCTGGCTGTTTTTTCTAGCACTGGCATTGCCCCAAGCACCTGCCCTGCCTGTCAGCCTGGCTTCTTGGAAGGCAACCCTAGAGAAGAAAAAGTGGGGAGTTGACAGCAGCCATGGGGTTAAATATTTTACATAGATCACCTTGTTTAATTCTTAAGATGATTGTCTTTCTTTCTGAAAGCAGACTCATATCTATTTATTTACTTATTTATTATGTTTAATTTTAGGTTATTGAGGTCAGAACACTTAACATGAGATCTACCCTCTTACCACCTTTTTAAGTGAACAATGTATTATTGCCGACTATCGGTACAGGGTCGTACAGCAGGTCTCTAGAGCTTATTCATCTTGCTCAGTTGAAACTTTATGCCCATTGACTAGAAACTGCCTTCTCCCTCCCACCCCAGCCTCTGGCAACCTCCATTCCACTCTCTGATTCTAGAAATTTGACTTTGTTAGATACCAGGTGGAATCACGTGGTAGGTGTCTTTCAGTGACTGGCTTATTTCACTTAGTATAATGTCCTCCAGGTTCAAAAGTAGCTTATGATTATACTCGTTGGTTTTCTCATTTTAATTTCTAAAGGCTAATTCATAAGAAGCAGTTTCTGCAGGAACCAGCATGACATGTCTTAGGGGTCTTCTGCTGGCAGGAATCTGATTCTGGCTCCTCGTTGGGAAAGAGTGGGCGGCGTACAGTCACAGAAGGACAGGTGTTTGTAACCTTCGGTTCTCAGGTTTTTAAATGATCCCCAACTTGCTGTTTATTATCTTTTCTCCTGGGAACCCTAAAATAATTTCCCTCACAAAAATAAAATGACTTCATTACTGCTTCTATTCACTGTTTTTAGTAATTCATTGGCTTCTAGAAATTGAGATTTTTTACATTGACTCATAATCATCTCTTAACACTTTCTGTTTGCTTGGTTCTCACTATACTATACACAATCAGTGAACAATATATTATTGCTGTTCTTGGAATATATACTTGGAATCCAACAGGTTATTGTGATCCTGCCCAAGACGACTTGGTGTAGGAGAGGTCAGCCTTCTGTTTCTAGCCTAGCAGTGCCCCAGGTATGCACACATGCTCTTTGCTGCATTTGAAGATCAAAAATGTCCTTGGAACCACAAAGTCCCAAAAGAAAATGGTGGTGACATGCAATCACCACTGGTGCACCAAAGGGTGACAGAGGGGCACCGTCAGTATGGTCATATCAGCCCTGCTGAGTTTGAAATGATCAGAACAAGAAGGCCACTTTTTGGAGAGTCTCTTGGCCAGGAGTTGCTCCTCAGTTTTGCTGACTACCATACACTATACTCTGATTTTAGGGGTGAGGGGAAGAGGTTAGAGGTATCTTTGTACTTTGGTAGATGATAAAAGAGTAGGAGAGAGAAAAAAGAATGTGGGGGAATGGCTTGCTGAATTAATAGCCTGCCTGTAAAAGTTGTGACCATAAGGTATGATTCAGATTGGGCCCAGAGAAAATAAAAGATGTTTTTTCACTTAAAAAAAAAAGTCCTACAGATTTACACATGTTGTCCCATATTACAAAATTCCTTTCTTCTTCTTCTTTCCCCTCACCAGAGAGTGTACTGTTTGTTTTGTTTTGTTTTGTTTTGTTTTTTTTAGAGAGAGATAGGAAAGGAGCGAGAGGCAGAGAGAAACATTGATCAGTTGCCTCCCATGCACACCCCAAATGGGAATCGAACCTGCTACCTTTTTGATGTATGGGATGGCACTCCAACCAACTCAGCCACCAGACCAGGGCCAATATTTCCTTCTTTTTAAAGGTTAACTATTATTCCATTGTATGTGTATACCACATATTCTTTATATACTCATCTGCTTAAGACAATTCTTTAATACTTTTATGTATCCTCATTGCACAGATGAAGAAACAAAGGATCAGGAAGGACTGGCCCATCTAAGTGGTAGAGCTAAAATTGAAACCACATAGCCTGACTCCAAAGTCCACACTCTTGACCACTTTGTAGAACCGTCTTTCCCAGAAAGACCCTGGTACCACACGTTCATGATCAGATAGTGATAACCCCTTCATCTGGGGACTTGCGACATCGGTCAGTGGCTCTCAATAAGTAAGCACCGTCATAAGTGAGAAAAGATCCCTCAAGCAATGCCCTATATGGTTAGCCAAGCCCTGATGTATGGAACTTGGAGGCATGTGCACCCTTTGCAATTCAGTGCCCTCAGTTTGCAGCATGAGAATAAAGAATACACTGAAGCTCAGTAAAAGAGAAGAGAGACCTGGCCAGCGTGGCTCAGTTGGGTTGGGCATCACCCCACAAAGCGAAAGGCCTCCAATTCAATTCCCAGTCAGGGCACATGCCTGGGTTGCAGGTTCAGTCCCCAGGTGGGATGCATATGAGAGGCAACTGATTGACGTTTCTCTCCCTCTCTTTCTCTCTCTTCCCCTCTCTCTCTTAAAAAAAAAGAGAGAGAGTAAAAGAGAGAAGACATAAACTCTTAAATCTAGCTGATTTGAATGGGTTGGAGGGCTTAGCCAAGGGAATCAACACATAAAATTTTACAGCTGCCAGTCCCAGGCAGGTTATAGAACCACTTATTCTCAGTTTTAGCTGTGCCTTAGAGCCACCTGAAGAGCTTTAAAAAATACCAGTGGCTGAGTCCCACACTCAGAGATTCTGATTTGACTGGTCTGCAGTATGGCCAGGAGTCGAGGGATTTTAAGGTTCCCAAGGTAATTATAACCTGCAGCCGCATCTGAGAAACACAGGGAGCTCAGGACAGTCTGGGTGAGTAGGCTTGTAGAGCAGAGCAGTACTTCTCAGATGTAGTCTGTGGGTACCTGGCATCCCAGTCACCTGTGGATCTGATTAGACATGCACATCCTTGGGTCCTATGCCTAGAGATTCTAACTCAATATTTCCAGGGAACCGCCCAGGAATTTGCAGGTTTAACGGTGAGCTTCCTAAGTGGCTCTGACACACAATGACGGTCAAGACCCTCTAGAACTGGGGACCCGCAGAGCCTGAAGCTGGTTTTCATCAAGGCGGCTGTGAAAACGAGAAAAAGAAAATGAGCTGAGACAGACACAGAGGCAGGCCAAGGAAACTCAGGGACAAGACTTGGTCATTCTTAAGCATTCCTGACCCCTGGGGAGAGATGGAAGGCACTTGCAGGTGAGGCCCACAGGAGACAGAACTCACGCTTATCATTTATTGACTGGTGACTTCTAAAGTTTCCGAAGGACCCATTCATCACATGGTGACATTATTCGAGGTTGGTCTGGGAAAGGGATTTTGAAGCCGGGGGAGGTGATGGTGGCCACTGACGTGCTAACCAGTCTTCTTTCCTCCTTCCCTCTCATCTTGAGTCTGGAATCTGACAAAGCACAGAGGGCTGGTCTTTTCTTCCTCACCCCCAGAACAAGCAGAGTACTAACAAATTCCTAAGGCACCATGATGTCTAAGGATAACAAATAAATAAGTAAATAAATAGGAGGTGGGTAGGTACAAGGTAGGTAAGTAGGGGCTAGAGAGAGGGAAATGGGGAGCTGGTGTTTAATGGATACAGAGTTTCAGTTTTGCAAGATGAAAGGAGTTTGATGGACGGTGGTGATGGCTGCACAGCAACATAAATATACTTCATACCACTGAACTCTACAGTTAAAAAGGAGTAAGATGGTAAATTTTATGGTACGTGCATTTTACCTCAATAAAAACTGAACAACAACAAAAACCCCTCAGCCTTGACCTTGCTGGCTGTGGGTCTTTGCATTGGTCATTTCAACTCTTTGTGCCTCGGTTTCCTATTCTGCATATTGGTGAAAACAATATCTTATACCTCACACAGAATAAAGATCTAATAAATGTTGGCTATTATGGCCTTCAAAGTTATACACAATCAGGTTAGGAAATCAGGACCCAGAGAGATGACATGATCTAGGATCCTATAACTAGTACGGATAGATCTAGGCACTGAACCCAGACAGAGGGACTTTGAAAACTATTCTTAGTCACTATGCTTCTATAAGGACAGTAAGATAATTCAAACCACTCCCTTTTACAGTGTGAAGAAGTTCATGCTGAGCCCCATCTGCAGAAGTGAAAAACATGCTACTGTGAGGCCTGAGAAGGCACAGAAACATTATAACATTGCTAATGCTCGGACATAGAGCTGACCAGACTATTTCCCAGCCTGGGATGTCAGTGAGCAAAGTGGGTCGAGGATCCCTCCCCCGCAGGCCTGCCTGAGTCACTGGGAGGAAGCCTATCCTGCGGCTTGTGTTTATTTATCCACTCTGCTCTGCTAGGCACTGCTAAGTTTTGCAAATTAGCTCACAACAGGATCCAGTGGGCTGCAGGACTGGGCCTCGACCCAAAAACCATCCCCAGGAGAATGCTCACACGCAACATCCGTGGCCGGCCGTGGTCCCACAGAAGCCCGAACCATGAGCCAAGTTCATATCCAGAGTGAAAAAAGTGGGGGCCTGAAAGCTAAAGCAGGGGTTCAGCGGTCTGGCGGTCTGCCATGAGCTCTCACGAGGCCCACCATGGCAGCAAGGTAGGTAGGTGGACAGCAGGTGTCAGTGACTGTCCCTGAGAGTTCGGACGCAGATCCTGTTCCTTACTGAGAGGTAAATTTGGTTTCAAACTATGTTCATGTCACAGGTCATCGGAACACTCTTTGGGGTGTGGCTCTGAGAAATACCAAGAAGAAAGGGCATGGCTCCACCCTCAGGGTGCTCGTAGTCTGGAGGAGAAAGAGCCATCGGGCCCAAACAAATACAAAGTGTATTTGTCTGGAAAAGTCAAGGGCTCTCTCTTCAGCCACAGCTCCCCCTGGGAATTCAGACTCAAACAGTCAACTGCCCCCTAGCATCTCCACCTTGTTGTAGGTGTGGGTTGGCAGAGTAATGACCTCCAAACAAGCCTACATCCTAATCCCTGGACCTGTGAGTTTGTTACCTCACATGGCAAAGGGGAATTTGCAGATTGATTAAGTTAAAGAATTTAAAATAGGGAGATTATCCTGGATTATCTGGTAGACCCAATACAATCACAAGGGTTCTTATAATAAGAGGGCCTTTCCTGGCTTTGGTTGGAAAGAGATGTGACTTCATGAGACATACAGAGAAATCACTGTTACTGGCTTTGGAGACAGAAGAAGGAGCCACAAGCCAAAGGAGGTGGGTAGTCTCTAAAATCTGGAAAAGGCAAAAGATCGATCCTCCCCTAAAATGTCCATAGGGAACACAGCCTAGCTGATACCTTGATTTTAGTCCACGGAGACCTGTCAGGCTTCTGGTCTCCAGAACCAGAACACAAGAAATCGATGTGTTTTAAGTCACTAAGTTTGTGGCGATTTGTTAGGGCAGCAATAGAAAAGAGGAATCTCAGTCAGCAGCAGCCGCCACCTTCCAGCTGCTCAGACCAAACCCTTTGGAGGCATCCGTGACTGTTCTCCCCTCACTCCTCACATCCCGCCCATCAGCAAAGCCACCCTACCCGCTCACCACTGCCACTAGCAGACTGGTCCACACCACTTGCCACCTCTCCCCCAGAGGACAGTCCCTGTCTCCACCTAAGCCCTCTGACAATCCAGTATCAACACAACAGCCAGGACGGCCCTGTCAGTCTATCTCCCTTATGTGCCCAAAGCCCTGCACTGTTTTCCCAGGCTGGCCCTCCCTCTGTCCCACGAGGCCCTTTACAGTTTGAAGACCTCTGGTTCCCTTTCTGCCATTATCACCTTTCCTGCCCAAGCCATCATGACCTCTTTAATGTTTCTCAGACACACCTGAAATGTCCCCACCTCAGGGCCTTTGCACATGCTGTTCCTTTTTCTAAGAACGTTCTTCTGGATGGTCGACTCCCTCACCTCTTTTGGATATTTATTCAGGTATCATCTTCTCAGCCAGGCCCTTCTTAACATCACATTTAAAACTGCAGCCTCATCTCCGACATTCTTTGCTCTAAGGTCATCCAAACTGAGATGATTCATAGACTATCAATAATGACCCTGAAACAACAGACTTGAACTGGGACAGATCTCAAACTCCCTAATTTATTTCTCTCCATAGTAGTTACTACTTTTTAACTATATATTTTACTCATTGATCTTGTTTATCTTCTGCCTTTTCCCCTCCTCCTTACTGAAAAATGGAAGTGTGATAAATAAGGGCAGGGATTTCTGTCTACTTTGTTCATTTTCCCAGCACACAGTTGTTGCTCAATAAACATTTGTTGGAAGAATGAATAAATGGGCCTCAGAAGAGAGAATCTTACCCAAGAGCATAGGTCGTGTCAGAGAAGGCTTTTGGAGAAAATAGTATCACAAAGAACAAGCAAAAATACAGTCGGTTGCAGGAGTAGGAGAAGGCAAAAGAACAGGTTAGTCCAAGAAGAGGGAGCAGCGAGGCAAATGTGTGGTATTAACAACAAAAACAACCAACAACAGCGATACTGGCAGCCAACACTGACTGCATGCTTTGTCTGGCCTTGGCATCGTGCTAAGCATTTGTCATGTGCTGCCATATTTAATGCACCTAACAAGCACACGTGGTCAGCACTATGACTATCCCCATTGAAGAAATGGAGAGCCCTGAGATTAACCTGTCCAAGGTCAGGCAGCTAGTAAGCAGTGGCAGGGAGAATTAAACCAGGCAGCGTGACTACACAGACTGGACATGCCAAGCAGATGGAGAAAACATAATTCAGGAGAAGAGATAGTCCAAGAAAACATGTGGAGTCTAAGGAAAACACCCCAAAACTGTCAGGAGTTTGACCGAGCTAAAGTACAGCACGACATTTTGGGGAGAAGGGGAGCTAACCGGACAGGCACCAACTTTCATGTCTTTGCAGCTTCCAGGACCTCCACATACACCCAGCATCCCTCAGCCCTGGGCGACTGGGCTGCCATGTCTAATAACACCGAAAGGTTTTTCGAAATATTCCTGTGGGGGTGAGAATCAGGCTCTGGGTTTGGGACACACCCAGCACACAGATTCCCCACTGAAAACTGGATGCTGTCAATCCCGGCAACCTGACTTGCCCTCTGCCCTCCTAGAACTGCTCGTCCCGGTGTTAAGTGAGCTCAGCAACATCTTTCACGCTTGAAGACAGCAGGGCAAGAGTTTCACTTTGGGTAAACTGACCAATTTACACAACTAGATTCTCACTTTAGCTCTGCAAACCTCCAAGGCCGGTGTGAGCATCCTCGACATCATAAGCAGGGAAACAAACGTTCACTACGGCAGGAGGCGGTTTGTGCCGTGGTTAGGATCCCAGGCCCAGGTTGCACAGCTCTGCCCTTGGCCCTCCGTGTGATCCAGGATGAGGTATTTATCCCTCTACACCTGTTTCCTTGTCTGTAAAATGGGGACGCAATAAAGACTGAATAAAATCGTGGTGATGGTTTCATAGGGGTACTCACATGCCAACACTTACCTGGTTGAACAGTTTATTGCACGTCAATTATGTCTCAAAGCTGTTAGAATTGAAAATTTTTAATAATATAATACTAATGGCGACAATAATAATAAAATGCTTAGTCCAATGCCTGAAACAGCTTTATTAAATGTAAGATGTTGTTGATTTGTTGCCGTTAGTGGGATGGGGAGTTTACTGGCCATGTGCCAGAACTGTGCCAAGGAAATGGCAGCCTCACCTGATCCTTGTGACCACACCATCAGTCAGTATGATCCCCATTTCACAGAGGAACAAAGAGAGACTCATAGGCCACACCGGTGGAACATTCTAGAACAAAGTCCTCTTACTAGCACACACCAGTGTCACATGAAGCAAGGCATAGGAGAAAAAAGCAAACCTAAGGGGCAGCCAACAGGACCAGGGGATTCTCTAAGCATCTGATGGCTCCCCAGTTTCTGGGGGGAGGGGAACCCTGGCCAAAGGGTGCCATCCCCAAGGAGAATACAGCCTGCATCAATTCTGCACTCAGCCACTATTGCCCGGCAGGGGCACTGCCCCAGGCCAGATTGTCTCCCTTTCTCTGTCTGCAGCAGCTGCAGGGAACCAAGGGCACAGCTCCCTGCAGCAGACAGAGGGCAGAAGCTGTGAGGTGGGGTGAAGCTGGGGGAGCTGTAGGGAAGCGGAAGCCCCTGTTACCCATGCAGAACCTGAGGACCATGTAGCTCCTGCTGATAGAGGCCCCATGGAAAGAGGCAACCATGACTGGGTTGCTGGTTCTGCATTGTAACCCCAAATTTTCTGTTGTGGCTTCTAAGGCCCCAGTGTCCTTCTTCTTCAGTAGCCATGGTAATGACAGTAATACCAACAACCACACAGCCGTATGCTCACAGCTTCATTCACTCTAACATCCAGGCATCAACAATGCCTGAGATTTGTTCTGCCCGTGTTACACCTCTGAGCACCCAGCGAATATTTTTTGAGAACTCACCACGTGCCAGGCTGCAGACATGGAGGCAAATATACACAAGGTCCATGCCTCCGGGAGCTTAAATTCTAGTAGGGATTGGTGCAGAGCGGCATATGCATAAAAGCAAACAAGCATAGTACTGTCACATTATGATAAGGGCTATGAAGGAAATAAACTGTTGGGCTAGAGAATAAGAGGAAAGAACTTACTAGGTGGTCAGGGAAGGTCTCCTGGCCCCACAGATGAGACCTGAGGGATGACAAAGGGCCAGCACAGGAATGTCTCAGGCACAGGGACCTGTAAAACCCCTGGAGACAGAAAGAGCTCGGTACATTCTGGGAAGAAGGGACAGAAAATCGCTGTGATGATGGAATGGCAACAACACCATGATTCTTAAGTGGTTCATGTCAGAGAACCCTGGATCATTTCCGGACACAGCTCCCTACCGATCTGCATGCGCTTGAGCGAGTTTCCCTCTGAGCTGGCTCTCTCTGCTTGCCGTTGTTCTCAACTAGCCAATGGGGTTGATAATGGACCCTAACTTGTGGAACTGTTGTGAAGGTTAATTCAGATGAAGTGCTCAAAGCACAGCATATAGGAGGTGCTCAATAAATGTCAGCTCTTATTTTTATCACTCCTCTGCCTGATGGCCAAGATTCAGTACCGAAGAGCACATTCAGGGCTGAGCGCGCAGGTCTGATTCACCTCTGCAAGATCCGCACTGAGCTTCTTGTTGTGGTTCTCACTTCCAAGGCAGTCAGAAAATATTTGTTGTATGAGCAAATAAATGAATGAGTGGGCTTCCTGATTATCTGTAAGCCTCTGAAATGCACAGTGGTCTTATTTCATTAAGCCTCCTTGTGATTAGGCTTCCTTTGTAAGCAGTGTGATCCAGCCTGGAATTCTGTGTTCCTGGAATATTGCAGAAAGGACAGGTGGAAGGGAGATGGTTATTAGCCACTGTCTCTGCAAACAGCAAGCCATCTGCACCCCGTTACCTAAGCACAGACCTCTGTGGGCGCCCAACTTCAGAGCCCTGAAAGTTGGAAGGGATTCCGAGCTTGGATCCCTCAGGCTAGGCTATTCTTGGAAGCTGAGCACCGCCTGCCACAGGGAGATGAGTCATGCAGAGGGTGAAGGCTTGATGGATTTCTCCAAGGCAGCAGCTATTTATCTGGGTAGATCTGTATTCCACAGAACACCAGAACACAAAGGGAAGGGTGGGTCCTGATCTGATGCTACTTAAAAAATAGCATCATCCCTACCTGCATCCTTGCATTGTATCCAGATGAGAACACCTGGGATCCTCTCAGTATGTAAATCCGTAACCTCCAGGAGGCCAAACGCTGTTCTTTGCATACTGCCCCCCTCCCCTTCTATATGAACAACCCTTTGAAGAGCTTGTGCAGTTATTCCCAGCCACGTGTCCTCCCTCCATGCTCAGGTAGCCCATTCTTTAATTCTTAGCTTGTGTGTTCTGTCCCCATCAGCATTTTCACCTCCCGGTGAGACTCTAAGATCTTGGAAGGTCTTGTGTTGCAGAGTTCACCATTGCTCATAAAACTCTGAGTTGTGCCTGAAGGCAGAATAACAGTGGTCTCATTTCATTTCATCACAAAGTCTCAACCGTGGAAGGAGTGACATGCCACAAACAGCTTAAATGCCAATAATACAAACAGCCACCATGGGGCAATTTCCTAAGATTTCACATGCTGTGTCCTGGGTTCTGTGTGAGGTACAGCAAGTTGGGATGGAGTGGGGAGGCTGCACAGGATTTGGGTGCCTGGTTAGTTCCAGTTGCCTGGTTTCCTTTGCTCTTCCCAATTGCTTGGCGGCATTTCTCAGAAGTCAGACTCAGCTCGCAGTTCTGAAGTGCGGCTCCTGACACATGCTCCCAAAAAGTTGCTCCGAGTGAAGGCAGTTTAATTAAAAACTGCATTCAATCAAACTGTCACTCTGTTTATGAAAAGGTGTCAAGTGGCTGGAAATGGCAGGAACAACCACTGAAGATTAATGCTCGAAATTTGTTCTGATTAAAAGTATGATTGAGGCATTAAGAAAGCAAGCCCCATGAACCAGGTGGCCCCTGAGCCCAAGTTTCTGCTATTTTCAAATACAACCGGCAACAGTTTGAAAGTAGAAATAGAACTTGCCCTGGTCGCCATTTCAATTCCCAGTCAGGGCACATGCCTGGATTGGGGGCGTGCGAGAGGCAACTGCACATTGATGTTTCTCTCCTTCTCTTACTCCCTCTCTTCCCCTCTGTCTAAAAATAAATAAATAATTTTTTTTTTAATAAAAGAACTTCTCTATGCCTAGAGGGTTTCTCTACCTTTGTTAAGACAGAATCTAGCTGAAATTGGTTGTTTCCAAAGGGAAACATAACTGAGATGTGCTTCTAGGTATCTCTCCCCACACCTGTCTGCTTCTTAATTGGCACATGCTCCAAAAGCGATGTTCACTGGCTCGGAGTTACTAAATCCGTGGTCATACAGTGATATTAACATGAGTAGGGGCCTCAGAGACCTCCTGACTCCATGCCTTCCTTTTTCAGAGAGAGAGGCTAAGATCCATGAACAGAAAATAGCAAACTCAATGGCACCAAGTAGAAAAAGTCCCAGAGTCAGGAGGCCTAAGGTTAGCTTCACTTCCAGAACTTGTCAACTTCCAGAACCCTTATTTTTCCACAGGGTTACAAAGTTGCTGGTCTATTTCATCCAGCAGAAATCACTCCTAACAAAGCCAGCCTGAAACAGGTGACTCTCACCTGCTCTGCAAACAACAGCTGCCTCTTCTGTATCCAACAGCTCTACTTCACCCACACTCGAGACCTCCAAAATATTGGATGGTCACACTCCAACTCTTCTCACAATGGAATTATGGGAGGGCTTTGGAAAAGAGCTGTTCTCCAAGCCCTATGCTCTCTTAGATCTGGGTTACCAGCTGAGGCAGGCAGAATTCTAAGATGACCGTCAATGATGCATGCCTTCAAATAACCTCCTCCCCTTCAGTATGGGTGGGACCTGTGAATATGATGGGATATAACTTCTGTGATTTTGTTATGTCATATGATAAAGGCAAAGAAATTTGCAGATGTTATGAAGGAGCCTAATCAATTGACTTTGAGTTAAGCACAAAAGAGATTATCTTAGGTGAGCCTGATCTCATCAGGTGAGTGCTTTAAAGGGGACTTAGACTTTCCCTACACTCAGGAACTGGAAGAAACAGGAGTCTCTCTCTGTCTGTCTGTCTGTCTGTCCCTCTCTCTCCCTCCCTTCCTCCCTCCCTCCCTCCCTCTCCATTGCTGTTTTTGAACAGGACATCTTTACGAGTTCTACAGCTGCAAGGAAACGAATTCTGCCAACCACCATGTGAACTTGGAAGACCACCTGAGCCTCAGTTGAGACCCTGGCCCCGGCTGACAGCTGAAGTGCAGCCTTGTGAGATCCTGAGCAGAGAACCCACCTAAGCTGTGCCTGGACGCTTGACCCACAAAATCTACAAAGCAATGAATAGGTATCAGCCACTAAGTTTGGAGTAATTCATTATGCAACAACAGACAGCTAACACACCAGCCCAGGGCCAACAATTCCTAAAGAGGTCAAGGTGGGAATGACGTCACTGGTACCAAAATGAGGAGCTAGCTCTAGGCATTCCCCCACGTGGGCCTCCTTTAATAATAATAAAATAGAAAAGACTTCAAAACCTAGCTGGCCCATTTCCTTTACCTGTCATTCTCTTTTTTAAAAAATTAAAGGCCAGCATGGGCACCCTGGGCTGACTTGATCACAGCTTGATTAGGTAAGCTTCCTCTAAGAGTTAAGGAAAAGAGGGCTCTGTTAGCATAGGAGGAACAAGTTGCTCTTTGACGATTGAAAAAAAAAACAACAAAACCATGTTTTCAAAAGAAACATTTGCGTCTCAAACCTAAAAAAAACAACTTCATCCAAGAAGAAACTCCCACCATTTGGCATTTGCAGGAGCTAGAGGAGAGACGACGCAAAAGGGAGCTGGTTCTGGGTGTGCAAATCTCTGACAGGTGTGCAAGACACAACAATCCCCGTGTCCAGGCTTCCCACCCCAGTCCCTAAATGGGTGCTCATGCCCGTGAGAACCTGCCTAGCTGCTGGGAGGTGGGACTGCATGTTGCTAAACTATTGGCTGCTGCGGGTTAAGTGTGTGAAGCCTGTTTGATCAGGGAACACTTCTGTTTCAGAAATTCCTTTCATGGTTCCCCAATGCTGTTGAGATAAATATCTGAATTACTGAGTAAGGCCAACACAGCCCCTCCTGCTCCCCATCCACCCACCTCTCCATCCTCATCTTCCACCGCTCCCCAGTCTGCACTCTGTCCCAAAGACACACCGAACTCTCCTTCGGAAGCTGCTTCTGCTGACACTGCCCTTCTCTGCACGAGTCCTCTCCTGGAATCTGCCGCTGGGAGAAAAGCCTTCCTGGAACCTCCCTGAGCCTGACACCAAGGTCACTAAGACAGGAAATACGCCCTTGTTTCTGAACTCATTTAGGATCCCGATTTCTAGGAAACAAGAAGGGAGATGTGACAAATAGACCTCCTGAGAAGAACATTTCAATGTCTTGGCAAAATCTCATTTCAGGATTACATGTTGTGTGCATGCCTCATAAGACTGCATCCTCATCTCAGCAGATGTCACCTCCTCTGGGGAGGTTTGCATCATCTCTGCTCATTAGGAATTAATCTCTCCCTCATCTGACTTTTCCGAAGTCTGCCTGGAATCTCTTAGGCACTTTTCTTCCAAGTCTTAATCACCATCTGATGCATTATACATTTACTTGTTTATTCTCTGCCTCCATCCTGTGAAATGTAAGCGTCTCAGGGGCAAGGATTTGGATTTGCTTCATTGCTCTGTAACTAGGACCCAGGTCAGAACTTGGCAACAGAAGACACAATAAATATCTGTTGAACAAATGATACGAGGAGGAGGAGCCAATGCTTTGATAGTGCTTCCTATGCACCAGGAATTCTGAGTGCTGTTTGTCTAGCAACTCATTTAACCAATGCAACAAGTCTGTGAGGTACGTACTGCTAATGGCACCTAGGAAGAAACTGAAACACGGAGCATTTCAGTCACCAGTGCTGTCATACAGCCAGTGAGTTATAGAGTAAGGATTCAAACTCAGGCAGTCTGACTCCAAAGTTTATGCTCTTAACCACAACACTAGGATGAGTAAGTAAGTGAGTGAGAAAATGAATTAATGAAAAACTTAATGTCTGTCCTGTAAATGTATGCTGGGGATTATATTGGGGGATGTGCTTATCTGCTCCCCAGGTGTCTTCTGGAATGTTGTAACCACTACATGAAATGAAATCCTACACCTTGCACACAGTAGGCACTCAGGAAGTATTTCTTCAATTAGATCACCATAGTTAGTGCTTCCAGATAATCCAAGTACCTTTTCATGCACATCTCCAGCTTTCCTTCCACGAAGATGCATACCATCTACACAACTAATTGCGATGTTGCTGGTCCTTATCTGAAGCTTTTAATAATATGCAAAGCCAAGCCATCATGACTCACAATAACACTGCCATCAGTTTCTGGGCCATGAGAGTATTTGATACACATTGAAAATTAGTTTGGAGGAACAATGATTCTGAAAAAAATCATCACTTCTTGAGCCTTCTAAATCCTCTCATTTCCGAGGAGGATACGTTCAGTCTGCCTGCCCAGAACAGTAGGCAAAGCTGCAAACACAGAAGACATCAGCAACAAGAACCAGCAGCTTCCTGGCTAGACTTAACTGCAAGTAAGCAAATCCCATCATGTTTGCTGGCTTAGAAACAGCTACAGAATCAGGGTGGGTACCCAGAAGAAGCTGCACCATGAAAAGGAGAGGAGCAGTTCAGAAGAGGAGGGAAGCAGAGAAAAAAAACCTGGCTACATATCTACCTGGGACAATCTGTTTTCTCAACAACAGAGAGGACTACGTACCAGGACCAGGCAGGCAATGCGTGGGCATATGCCACTCCTGGGTTAATCCACGGACCTCGGGGGAAAGCAGGCAGCGCTGCAAGGCTGCTGAGCTCTAAAAATACCCAGCACATTCCCACCATGGCACGAATGGTAAGCTCTTAGCAAACAGAAATCTTGCCACACGAATGCCTAGCTGGATGCTCCAGAATGAATTCCAAGGCTGGAGACTATGAAAACAGGGAATCCAGCTAGGGAAGTGGATTTTCCCTAGAGCATTATCAGAGATCGATGAAGCTTTAAGAGACTGGTGTGTCTGGATTGCCTGAGCTGCAAGGTGGGAAAAGAGGACAGAAGTTGCCTGCTGCTGTTATAGCAGGGGAAGTCAGTAAAGTGCAGTGATTAAAGCCACAGGCTCTGGAGTCGGACTGAGACCACTTCAATCCTGGACTCAGCACTGGGGGAAAGTTCATCTCTCTGACACTCAGTTTCCTCATCTGTAAAAAGGGGAAAAAATAATCCACCTGCCTCATGGATTTTCACACTTTAATAGATTACATTGTTGTTCAAATATTCACTGCTCTTCTCTGCAGGATCCCTCCACACTGGGCAACTAGAGTCCCCACTGATGTCAGGCTCAGAGTGTGAGTGGAAGTGAGGTGTCCTACTTCCAAGGAGAACCTTTCAGACCCACATCTGGTTTATACTTTTGTTCTTTGTACTGTGCAAGTAGCAATGTCCCAGACAGGAACTGTTCCTTCACCCTGAGCCATGGCCCTGAGATGTGGCAGAACCACAGCTAACCTAACATGAACTGTGAGAAAGAAATAAACCTTTGTTTTGTAAGCCGTGGAGATTTCGGAGCTGTTTGTTATTGCAGCATAAATAAGCTTAAACTGACTGATACAAGGATTAAATGAGATAATCTATGTAATACACTCAACACAAATTGTCATTTTTTAAAAGATTTTATTTATTCGCTTTTAGAGAGAGGGGAAGGAAGGGAGAAAGAGAGGGAGAGAAACATCAATGTGCAAGAGATACATGGATCAGTTGTCTCTTGCATGCCCCTGACTGGGGACCTGCCCCACAACCCAAGCATGGGCCTTGACTGGGAAGTGAACCAGCAACCCTTCATTTCATGGGCCAGCACTAAATCCACTGAGCCACACCAGCCAGGGCACATATTGGCATTCTTTAGGTCCTTGATAATGTTTACTTACTATTACTAATATCAACATCATCGTCAGTGGTCCTCGCCCTTTTGGAGACATCACATACCTCACTAAGAAACAAATGAAAGCTTTGGAGCTTCTCCCTTGAGAAATTACATACAGATGCAGTTATGCATACAACTACAGGTGGTTCAGACATCCCAGTTCAGATCCCTGTGCAGAAGTGCCCCTGGTTGAGAAGCTCACCATATCATATTTAAACAGATTCCCTAAGCGTTAGCATGGAAATTGCCGCCATAGACGCTCTGGGGTCGTGTCCAGCACCTATGTGTACAGGCTAGGAGAAAATATTTTTCAAGTCATATATATGATAAAGAACGTGCATCAAGAATAAAGAACTCTTACAACTCTACCATAAGAAA
This sequence comes from Micronycteris hirsuta, assembly GCA_004026765.1. Classification (NCBI taxonomy): domain Eukaryota; kingdom Metazoa; phylum Chordata; class Mammalia; order Chiroptera; family Phyllostomidae; genus Micronycteris; species Micronycteris hirsuta. The sequence continues at coordinate 48,252 of PVJI01005461.1, forward strand.
ACAGACAACTTAACTAAAAGACTTAACAGATATTTCACCAAAGATGACCTACAAATGGTTGATAAACATATGACAAAGTGCTCAATATCATCAGTCACTGGGGAAATGAAAATCAAAACCACAGTGAGATGCCACTTACACACTCATTAGAAAGGTTTAATAAAGAAAACAAGTATTGGCAAAAATATGGAAAAACTGAAATGATGGGGATGTGAAGTGCTATAGCCACTCTGGGAAACAATGTGTCAGTTTCAACCAAGTTCTCTACCAAAGAGAAATTAAAACATATGTCCACACAAATATTTGTACATGAATGTTCATCAGAGTATTATTTATAATAGGAAAAAAGTGGAGGCAACCCAAATGTCCATAAGCTGGTGAATAAGTAAACAAAATGTTCTATATTCATACAATGGGAAAGTATTTGATAATAGAAAGGTATGGACCACTGACACCTGCTTCAACATAGGTTAATCTCAAAAACATTATGCTGGGTAAAAGAACCCAGACTCGAGAGATCACATATTGTAGGACTCCTTTCGTGTGAAATGTCCAGAAGAGGCAAATCTATACACAGAGGAAGCAGCTGAGTGGTTGCCAGAGGCTGGGTGTGGAAGCCATGACTGACTACAAACAGGCTTGGGGGAATTTTGTAGAGGTGATAAAATGTTCTAAAGCTATCCTGTGGTGATAGTTGCAAAAATCTGTAAATTTGTGGGGGTGGGGGGAAGTCATTGAATTTACAATGAGTACATTTTATGATTTGTAAACTATACCTCAATAAAGCTATAAAAACAGAGCAGGTAATTAGCCCTCGGTAGCCCACCCAAAAGGCCAGTCAACTGTGTGGCTTGCAGTACCACCAACCTCGTCCTTTCCACAAGGAGTAGAAGAGTTTAGTCAGAGGAGGGACGGCTTAATCTCTTTCTCTCTAAATAATCTTATCCAAACAATATTTAGGAAGCATAAAAAAAGTAACACAAACGGGAACAATTGTGTCAGCACAATAGTTACATGTGTATATTTTTAATCTTCAGTTCTGGAAAGGGAGTCGTGTTAAAGTCCAGAGAAAACGGGTCTTGATGCTGAATAATAAATTAGCATTTCAGCAGAAAGGCAACGTCATGTTAGAAGTTAGACCACACAGGGACAGCAGCAGCCCCTTTGTGGAGGGCGATGAGGAGGCAGTGGATGAAGATGGTATGTCTTCAAGAGCTTGATAAGTGCGCTCTTCTCAAGAACAGAACAGAAGGCACCCTCCTTGTCTGATAAAGTAACTTCTCAGCTCCAGAGAGACTGCTAGAAATGGGCTCTTTTTTCCCTCTCAATTATTTGGCCTTGAATAACAATAACCCTTAGTAACTGCTTACCATGTTTCAGGCACTGTTCCAAGCATTTGATACAGATTAATTAATTCAATGCTCATAACAGCCCTCTGAGGTCAGTTCTATTGTACTCCCCTCTCACAGATGAGGAAACTAGAACACAGAGAAGTTAAGTGACCTGCCCATGATCACACAGCAAGTTCGTATGATGGAGCTAGGATCCAAATGAGGCAGATAACTCTAGAATCACTTCCCTTAGACCTCCCACCTCTTGTGCTCAGTAAATCGCAAGGACTGAGAAAAATATAGGTAACTTGTAATGCCGCCTCTCACCCTGCTAAGACCCAGAAAGAAAGAAAAGCAAGTAAAACTAAGAGTTACAGTTTCCTCCCACTGCAGACAGGGTATATGTGTCAAAATGGCAGATGGGGGTAGGATGGAGCTGTTCCAGCAGCATGCTGGTCCCAACGGCAACTGTATCCTTTTTATTTTCTTGCCTGGTCTTGAAAAGAACAGACTGTCAGAAGACCTGCACTATCAGAGGCAGGTGGCAGGGGTCCGTCCTGTTCCTCATTACATTTTCCCATCTCCTGGACCACTGAGTTCAGCCGTGACTGGAGGGAGAGGCCTGGGCACCCACAGCTTCTAAAACCACGCAGCTCAAACAGCATCACTCTTCCACTTGCCATGTGGCACTGGCACCTGGACTCAAGAGACTATATTAAATCAGTTGGCATCGACTGGCTTTATATTTAAGACCTAGAGTTTCTGGCTATTTTAGGGGATACCTTAGCGATCAAAAGAGGGGGTGGATCCTTTCTATGGTATATTGAATTCTCAGCCTAATTCCTTACTTCTTATTGCATCCTTTGTCATGTGACTCTGTGGTCCCTTTTACTAAAGGAGCGTGACTTGGTTTGGTCAGTCGAAGGAGACAGAAGTGACAGTGTACCAGTTCTGAGACTAGGCCCTAAGAGACCTTGTGTGTTTGTGCTTGTTCTGTGAAGCCCCAATTGTTATTACCACAAGAGAAAGTCTCCCAGACAGCCACTGCCTTCGCAGCCTCGGTTACCTTACAAACACACCAACACCGCCCTGAGTCCGGCACTCAGAGAGGACCTGAGCCCAGCCATACTCACAGCTTAAAGCATCAAGGAGCTCGCCCAGACAAGATCAGCCCCTCCCCCAGCCCGCTGGCGTGCTAGTGATAGCAGGTAATTATTGTTGTCAGCCACTCAATTTTAGGGTGGTTTGCTAAGCAGCAATAGTTAACCAACATGCTTTGTTACAATGTGGCTTTTGCTCCAGGGTGGGGGACTCAGACTCCAGAGAGGGGATGGTCCTGGGGACTTCTGACCAAGACATCACCACAGAGCTCAGGTAGTTTGGTTTCTCTCCTTTTATAAGGGAGAAATGTGGCCCTAAGGGGAGAACCGATGTGTCATCATCCAGTGAGCAAATGCCGAGGAAAAGCCATGTGAGCACGCACATAGCGAGAAGGCAGCCATGAGCAAGCCAGGAAGAAAGCACTCACCAGAACCCAACCATGCCGGTGCCCTGGGCCGAGGCTTCCAGCCTCCACGACTGCAACAAAAATAAATTTCTGTGGCCTAAGCCTCCCAGTTTATGACAGTTTGTATGGCAGCTCAAACTCAGTAAGACAGGAGCAGTCAAAAGAACACAAAAGCCAGTTTGAAGTAGTGCTGCTTGAACAAATCTGGGACAATTTAAGCTTAAGAATAAGTAATGACAGCAGTGGATTACAGTCCCCTGGAAAAAAATGGAGAGTCATGCATCCATACTGATAAGAATAAATAAAGGAAAAAGAACCACTCCTCCTGCCCTGGCTGGTGTAGCTCAGTGGATTGAGCGTGGGCTGTGAACCAAAGGGTCGCCGGTTTGATTCCCAGTCAGGGCATATGCCTGGGTTGCAGGCCAGGTCCCAGTGGGGGTCACATGAGAGGCAACCACACATTGATGTTTCTGTCCCTCTCCTTCTCCCTCCCTTCCCTTCTGTCTAAAAATAAATAAATAAATAAAATCTTTTAAAAAATAATTAAAAAAAGAGAACCACTCCTCCTTACAACAGAATACCAACTAATACAGATAAGTAATACAGATAAGGAATGATGGAGTTAGAAAACATCAGTGATGCTAACACCAGTGAGCAAAATCAGGAATAGGAACAGGTATGTACAGAGCCTCATGCATCTCCCCACAAATTACTTACCAGTTACAAACAGGAAAACTGTACCTTTACAACAGAGACTGCAAACACTACCTTAACCAAATAATCAAAATGAATACCGCCAATAGCGGGACCAAGAGACATCATGTGCCTCCTCGTGCGACTCAACAGGAAAAATATGTCACCGAAATTATATTCCTGCCAAAAATGTGTAAAGGAAATGAGGCAAAATGTGAACAATTAGCAAAACTGGGTAAAGGGTATATAGGTTCTTTCTACTGTTCTTTCAACTTTTCTGGAAACTCAATTTATCTCAAAGCATACAAGTTTTTTTTAATATGTGGGTCCAGGTTCCATCCCAGAATCATAAAATCAAACTCACTGGGTGTGAGGCCCAAGCATCCATGCATTTATTTTTATTTTTGTTGTTTGAGCTCCTTGGGTGATGGGAATGTGCTTCCTGGGTTGGGACCTGCTACAGGACCTAGAGGATTATTACATTCTGACTTTCTCTGGACTAGCACACAGCAAGGTTCATGAATGGTGTGGCTCACAGTCCAGTCCCCAACCAGCAGCAGCATCACCTGTGAACTTGTTAGAAATGGAAATCCGTGGACCCCATTCAGACCTAACGAATCAGACACTCTGGAGGAAGGAGCAATCTGTATTTTAACAAGCCTTGAAGTGGACAATTATGCCCACTAAACTTTGAGAACCATAGTCTGTACTGCTTCCCAATTATCTGTAAGGTGATTACTAGTGTTCCTCTTTCCTCTGTAATTTACTTTCATTGTGGTAAAGAACACATAGCAAAATTTACGATCTTAACCATTTTAAGGGTACAATTCAGTAGTGTTAAGTATATTGATATTGTTGTGCAATGGATCTCCATGTTGATCTTGCAAAACTGAAACCCTGCATCCATTAAACAACTCCCCATTTCCACCCCGCACCCCCACTGCAGCCCCTGGCAGCCACCATTCTACTTTCAGTGTCTGTGAAGTTGACAACTCTACATGATTCACATCAGTGGAATCACACAGTATTTGCCTCTTTGTGGTTGGGGTATTTCACTCAGCATAATGTCCTGTGTCTCCAAGCTGTAGCATATGACAGTGTTTCCTTCCTTTTTCAAGGCTGGATAATATTCCATTGTCTATCTACAACAAGGGCTGTCCAGAAAAAGGCCAGCCATTGTTAATATAACAAGAATGGTTTGCATGACATCAGTGTAACCTGGCAGCCAAGGAAAGTGGACTGGAATGCGTGTATATGGATAATGACGACTTCACTGTACTAGTCAGTGGGGGCGGTAGATGCTGTTAAGTGAGCATGTGTCCTGTTTCGCCGTCACATTCAAAATGACTAAGTGAGTAGAGCAACGAATCTGCATCAAATTTTGCATTAAGCTTGAACATGCCTCTGCGGAAAACATTCAGATGATTCAGAAGGCTTTCAGGACGATGCAATGAATGCAGCACAAATACAAGCGTGGCACAAATGCTTCAAAGGTGGCCGAGAATCTGTTGAATGTGACCCATGTTCTCTTGGATGGAAGGCCTGCAACAAGCAGAACCTCCGGGAATGCTGAACATGCACAGGCGGCAACAACAAAGACCGGCGATTGACAGTGTGAGAACTAGAAGCTGATCTGGAGATTCCAGAAACTACTGTGTCTTAGATTATGATGCAGGAGCTTAGCCTGGAACATGTCATGGGAAAATTTGTTCTGTGGCTTCTGCTACCAGAGCAGAAGGAACATTGTGCTGCAGTTGCTAATGACTTGATTCAAATCACTACCAATGAACCAGATTTCCTCAAGAAGATCACAACCAGAGATGAATCATGGGTTACAGCTATGACCCGGAAACAAAGGCCCGGTTGTCCCAATGGAGGTCACCTGGTTCTTCATGCCTGAAGAGGGGGCAGCAAAGTCACAGCAAGATCAAAACCATGTTAACTGTGTTTTTCGATTGGGAAGATGTTGTGCATCAGAAGTATGCCCCTCCAGGCCAAACAATTAATAAGGAGTACTACCTCAACATTCTTCATCAGTTGAGAGATGCAATACAATGAAAACAGCTGCAGTTATGGGCAACTGGTGATTGGCAACTTCATCACAACAACGTGCCTGCTCATACATCCTGTCTCGTGCAGAGTTTTTCTGAGAAACATCAAACCACTCAGGTGATTCAGCACCCCCTACAGCCCAAATTTGGCACCCTGAAACTTCTGGCACTTCCCAAAACTAAAATTACCTTTGAAAGGGAACAGATTTCAGACCATTGATGAGATCCAGGAAAATAAGACAGGGCAGCTGATGACAATTCCAACAAAGGATCTCACAGTGTTTTGAACAGTGGAAGAGATACTGGGAGAACTCTGTGAGGTCCCAAGGTCCCTACTTTGAAAGGGACTGAGGTGTCATTGTCTTATGTACAATGTTTCTTGTATCTTATTCAACAAATGTCTCTATTTTTCATGTTACATGGCTAGATACTTTCTGGACAGGCCTCATATGCTACATTGTGTTTATCATTCATCCATGATGGGTGCTTGGGTTGCTTCCACCTCTTGGCTGCTGTGAATAAGGCTGCCATGGTCATGGGTGTGCAATTTCAATTTTAAATTGCCTATGAATAGTGTTAAAATATAGGCTGGGTCTTGGGAGGAGGGGGTGTGAGGGTGGGGGCCCCAATTCTGCTTCACTAACAAGCTCCCTGGTTATGCTGATGCTGCTGGTCTGCAGACCACACTTTGAACAGCAAAGATCTAGACCAGTTAGAGGAGATAAAGGAACTCAGAAAAGTATCAAGTCAGGCTGGACTTCAAGCCTCAGATTACCTTTCCCAAATGTCCCCCAAAGGGCAGGGTTCAGGGACAACAGTGAAATCATGAATTTTACTTTCACTATTCCAACCCATGCCAAGTACCCTCCGACCTACGACAGACACCTCGGCCCTTCTACTTCCCTTTCTGCTCACCACCCATGCACCGCCCTGCTACAACCGCCATCAGTCTCCTGGATCACTCTCATGCCGGGTCTCCTGGGCCTGCCCAGGGAACAAAGAATTTATGAAATTAACCAACTCAAGGATGTCTCCTGGAAAAGGACAGGACCCTTTCCCAAGCCTGAGGCTGTCTACGGGTGACAAGTTTTAGGTGGCACAAAGATACAGAATTAAGTAACATCAAATCATAAGATGAGAAAGCTGCTCCCTTTCAAGACTCTTTCAGCCTTTCTGAAACCATCAAGGAAAAATATCCCGGACACCCTGCAATGCTTGATAATCTCCCTTTTCAACAGAGATCAGGCCTCAGGCTCAGAGCTCTAGGTAGACAGCAGTCTCCAGCTAGAAACGAAAAGCCTATTGGGTCTTCATTGTATTTATTTTTACACTGACTTTCTATTTGTAGGAAGTGATACTGGTTTCCCACTTATGGCTCTGATGCCAAGTTGCTTTTTAAAAAATAATTGTACTTAAATTTAAAAGTAAGTGAGTTAAAGCACACATTAAACAAACAATCATAGATATATTTGAAGTTGGCAATCTGAGAAGAGGAGGACCCAGGCCTCTATCCTGTGAAATCCTCCCACTATCCACACCATCTCGGCACCGTGGGGACGCATCCTTCCCTGACATGAGCTATGAAACATCAGAGAGGGAACAGAGCCTCCGGCCAGACTGGAGCACCAGTTCCAACAGAGGGACTAGCAGAACCTACTTCTGGGCTCTGAAACTTAGGGGCTGGAAAGAGACCATGATCAAGTCTGCCACTGTGGGAAAATCCTGGGTATTACAAGAGCCAGAGCTGGGCATCAGTGGGGACAGGGATGGCTGATAAATGTGGTCACATCCTTAAACAGTGGGAGCCTTCCTGCACTTTCTTTCTTAAAGTCCCTCTTCTACAGGAATTTGGATCAAAGCAAAGCAGTTCCTAAAATTCTCCTATCTGGTGCAGCTGACCAAAGATGTCCTCCTTGACCTTAAAGACTTAGAAAGGGCATCATTTTAGGTAATTGCAAAAACCATTATGAAAATCAACTACCTATTTTGAGATGACTCTACGTGGTCAGTATAAAAGATACTTATTCTAAAGCTTTTGGCTTTTGGTGTTTTCATTCCAACAGGAACTTCTTTTAATGCTGCAAGCAACATTACAATTTTAAAAGAGAGAAACATTCTCAGTAATTAAATGCAAATCACCAGCGTTCCAAATGCAGGGCCTGTCTCCGGAATGGAGTACCTAGAGTCAGCACCTGGGAAAGACTCCGAAAAGGAAATGAAATGCAGTCCTGCCTCCCTCCCTACTACCCCCTCCTCAGCAAACCAATGTTCTCCTGAATCAAAGAAAAGGTGGAAGCAGGTGCTCTTTCACAAGGCTGATACTGTCTAGAGATGTTTTCCTCCAGGGGCAGGGCAGGTCAGAATAGACCTCTCCATTTGCTGTCACCCCGTCCTTCTAACTCTAAGGTTCGGATTTCCTGTCTTGTTTACTGGGGCTAAGAGACAGAACTTGCTTCAAAGGCTGGATTCCAATGTTACTCCCTCCAGAATGCCATTAGGGCTTCCCCTCACTACCAGTTAGGAGGAACTCTGCTTTCTCGTGGCAGTGATGTTGGGACATCCTCAGTTCAAACACTGGAACACTGGCCCTTTCAACACAGTTCTTGAGCACCTGCTATGGGCAAGGCACTATGACGGGTGCCGGAAATGTCGAGTGAAGACAAATGGATAATTCTCTATCCTGACAGAGCAGTGAGACAGAAGACAGTCAAATAATCACAAAAGCAGCTGGAGCATTACAAATTGTAGTGAGAGCTACTTAAGCACACAAAGAGAATTTACTAGTCAAGGAGTGACAGTGGAAGCAATGGCAAGTGCAAAGGGCCTGTGACAGAAAGGAGCAGGAGAACACGAGGGGAACTGCAAGAAGGGCAACATGACCTGCAGAGAGCGAGGGGGCAGGTGAGAAGAGAGGCTGGGTAAGTGGCTGAGGTCAGCCAGACAGCACCTTGAAGACCGTAGAGACATTTTCACCACAATCACCGTAGCAAAGGAAGCCATCCAAGGAGGTTAAGCAGGGGAGTGACGTGATTAGGTTCACAGGTGAAAGGGTCACACTGGCTTCAGAGTTATGTTGGATATGGAGAGGATTTCATTGGTTATGCGCTGTTGGTGAAGTCACTTCTCCTCCCTCACCTCTATTTCTCCATCTTTAAAATGGGACCACAATTCCCACACCTCGTGAAGAAATGAGACAATGTAGAATACACTGGGTACTCCCATGAGGATTCTAGAGATGATAGCTATCATTATAGTGATCTTCTCTGTACATTTCCTAAGACCCTTGTCCATTTATGCTTTTTTAAATGGTTGCTTGTCCACACATCTCATTTTATCTGAGAGGTTTTATGTGTTTTGAAGGCACATTCCCTGCTAAATTCACTGTATCTCAAATCAGGTTGTCCACCAGGGTGACTAGCATCCAGAAAGTATAAATAGCTGTTTATGGAGAAAACTGGCTTGAATGGCCCAGATGGTGGCACTCAGCTAGCTTCCCTAATCATCTGAGTTTATGCATCATAGCCACGTTGGTCTCCAGGGGTGGCTTCCACTCAAGCGCCCCTCAGGTCTGCCTTCAAGAAAGAACGGCTCCGTCAGCCACTAGGAACACAGTTCACTGACAGCCTCCAACTACATCGCCTCCAGGATCTGTTTCCGCTTTGGGGCTGAGGTGATGCTCTTCCCTGCAGTCCCCAGACAGGGCCTGAGCGTGGTGGGTCCTGGGGCCTGGCCATGTCTGCCCAGTGTGGGACTCCTCTCACAGGCAACCTCTCTCTGCTCCAGAGCTACCTGTTGCGTTGGCAGAGACGGTCAGATCTGCGTCTCGGTCTGAAGCTCTCCCTGGCCCAGTCCTGCTTCCTCCCTCATTTTATTGTTCGCAGAGATTTACACTCCCTCCTCCCCCTCCTAATAAAACTCTGCACTCCCAAGTCTGACTCAGCCTCTGCTTCCTGAAGGATCTCGGGAAGAAGAGAAACTAAAATCTACAACATAAAGAAGCATCGAAAAGAACTAGGTAAGTTAAGTAACTCGGAGCTGTCTGCTGGATCAAAGGATTAAAAACTGCAAGAGTTATGAAAGAAAATGGTCTAATTAATTAAATTGGCTTAACTTACCAGGAAGCTTTCTGAGTTCCAAGAAACACTGCTCCTTGGTTTTGGCCAGAATCCCAGGGGTCATTTAGGGCTGTGATTTAGCCAGTTCTTCTCCCCTTCTGGCCTACACTTCTCCATCCAGTACTTAGGATACTAATTATAAAGCTGGGACAAGAGCCTAATCTTCCAGCAAGGAAAACTAGGAATGTCAGTCAACTTTACCTCTCCTTGCCTAGAAAATCAGTGTGGCATGGACCAGTGTGGCTCAGCTGGTTGGGTGTCATCCCGCAGACTGAAAGGTCACTGGCTCAATGTCCAGTCAGGGCATATGTCTGGGGTTGCGGCTTAGGTCCCTGGTTGGGGCAAGTATGAAAGGCAACCAATCAATGTTTCTCCCTCACATCATTGTTTTGCTCTCCTTCTCTTTCTTCGTCCCTTCCCCTCTCTCTAAATAAAAATAAATAAAGTTTAAAAAAGAAGAAAAGAAAATCGGTGTGGGTCTCAGACTAAATGAAGTCAGAAAGAGATAAGAAAAAAATACACATAAAATACCCCCACCCCTAATAGAACTCTTAAATCTGTTGGAGAGACAGCACCTCTCTAAGAGGAAATTATTGTTGCCATAACAGGGGAAATAGTGTAGCAGGTTTGGGGGAATCCACTCAAAGTTTAGTCTACTCTCAATTTCCAGGACATCAAGCAATCTTCATAAAGGCAAAGGTGACAGGCAAAACTGACAACACACTGGTAACCTTAAAGATGATAACAACAGCAACTAGTATTTATGAAGCAACAAGTATGTTTCTAGGACCAAGCGAGATATTTTCACATAATTAACTCACTACCATTGGTGATATTATTACTTTTTTCAATGAGTACACAAAAGGTCAGAGAGGTTAGTAACTTGTCTGAGATCACAGAATTAGTAAGTGGCAGGGCTAGGATTCAAACCTAGGTCTCTCAAGAATCAGACTCCATTTATCATCATCCTTCTTCCCTAGTCCTAGAGTACCCTTCCCCTTGGATCACTCATTCTGGAGATACTCTCCTACCCACAGACATACAGTGGATACTTCAGTTGCTACATCACTGAACAAGTATTTATGGTCTACTCTGAGCCACATCCTGGACGAGACACTAAAAGAAAGGAATGCATAATCCTTGACATCAAGAAGCTCACAGACAGGTGGGGATACTATGTAGCAATTTCTCTTAAATTCTCTCGTGGGAGACCTACACTGAACTTTAAGGAAGTAGATACTATCAGCAGCAACAGCTACATTTTTTTTAAAGATAATATCAGCAGCAATAGCTACATTTTTTTTTTTTTTAAGAATAAAGAAACTGAAGATGGGAGAATGTAGACTAGTCCAAAGATATACATCTAGTCCTAACAAAGCTGAAACTCAAACCAGGTAAGCCAAGATATCACAGTCTCTGAATCATCACTGCTGACAAAAACAGCACACTCGGGGATGAGAGAAGGCTCTCCTTGCATAAGTCAGGATGCAATTTGCAGACATTTTGCAGAGCAGAAAATGTATGAGTCTCTGAAGGGCAGTGATCAATCATTTCAGCCATCTTAAGTGAGACCAGAATAGATATAAAGAGAGTCACAACTATACACAATTCTAACAGTCAAGGGTATCAACTAATCGCCAGAATATTTCTTTTTGAAATTCTATGGACATGGTTCTAGAATATTTGGGGGGTGGGGGGCGGAGTAGGGAGCAAGGAGGTACAAGAAAATATTACTTTAAACAGCTGAAGCAATACCTAGCTATATGATGGGACTATTGCCAGAAGTCTTAATAACCTCACAGAATCTAAAGGACAAGAGGTTCATGCATATCCAAGTCAAGCCAGTGCAAGAATTCTCACTGGAGCCTCTGCACCATGTGCTTTTTCTGCCCGATGAACCTCCAGTGACAACTCCCAACTTAATGAATCCACCCACTGCACTTCCTTATATTTTTTTTTGGAGCCAGAGTCTATCTCCTCTGGACGTTACTCTTCTTTAGAGTCTAGTGCAACACAGAATATATCTGTTCCATGTTCAACATGGAAGCTCTTCAAACAATTGTACAGTATAGCAAGCTACTAAATCCTCTCCCTTTCCCGCTTTTCTCTACTCCCAGGAACACACGCACTTATCTTTCCATTGATATTTTTAGGGACCATTTCCAGCAGCCTGCGCCTCCCCAGTCATCTTCCTCCTAGAACTGCATTCCTCCTAAGAAATTCAACTTATAAATGTCCTTCTTAAACTATGGAACCTAAAATGATCAGAGCCGAAGATAAAAATATTTGTAAAGGGGCTTTGAAAACTATATTAGGCAGAAGCAAAGGAATCACCCTCTACCTGTGGAACAAAGCAAAAATGTAAACTACAGTTCTCTCAATACAAACCAGTTTGAAGAAACTATTCAATTCATTCATCCATTCATTCACTCATCCATTTGTTCGTTCGCTTCAAAGATCTGCGCTGGTTCTGAAACCGAGGTCTAAGAGAAGAGCGGGGCATATGATGGTGCATAAACTCCGTCCTCACTGGTCATCCTCAAGGCGCAGTCTGTGGCCCTGTCCTCCCATCCTTTCTTCTCTCCCGGGGTGATCTTTCTCTCCACGGCTGATGCTTCCCAAACGCCAGCTGCCCCACTAGCTCTAGATTGCTTCCCTGACATTTCCATCAGGATGACCTGCAGCCTCCTCTAACCCAACTTATTCAAGAAAAAACCCATCACTTTCCTCTCTTCAAACTAAACCCCTACCAGTGCATGGCACCACCGTCCTTCTGGATGCCCGAGTTAAGACTCCGGGGTCCTGGCCTCCTTCCTTTCCCTCATGGCCCGCGCCCAGTCACTCTGCCTCCTCTGTACCATTCGTATCCACCGCCCTCTCTTCTCTTTTGGCCCAACTCCCTATAATCTCTCATCTGGACAAGTTTAATAACATACTAGCTTTTCTTCCTGCTTCCACTATTGCCTCCTATAATTTATTCCCCACCCAGCAGCCAGAGGTATCTTTTAAAAAACAAAAACCTGATCATGTCTGTTTCCTGCATAAATAAAACCCTTCATGGATCTCCCTAAAGTTGCCTACTTACCCCTACATGGCCTGGCCTTTTCTGATGCCACCAGCATCATGCCATCCCTCTATTCCCACTCCCTGATTTTAAACAGGGGCCATAGTTCTTGCAACCACAGGGCTTGCATGAGCTGGAATGCTCGCTCCTCTACCACTCTCTCCTCCAGCCCGTATGTTCACCTACCTCACTCCAAAGGCTCCCTGGAGCACCAGCCCCCGACCCCGAGGCCCCCTCTCAAAGCAGCCTGTAGTTCTTGTTATAGCAATTACGGAAATTTTAACTAAATAATTTGTCGCATCATTCATTATTCGGTGTTTCTCTCCAATAAGACTGTAAGTTCCATAAAGCCAGAGACTATACATGTGTTCCATTCCTGTATATCCCTCATGGCTAGTACCTTGCACTGCATAAAATAGGTGATTAAAAAGAAAAGGATAAATACAGGTGCAAAGTCAAAAAAGAAAAGATTTCGCAGATATACATGAGAAAATAATGTGTGATTTAATTCTATCAAAAATGGTTCTGCTACAGCACAGAAACTGGGTAAGAAAATTGAGTTCAAACTTTTCCTTTTAACCAGCTGATATAGTACATAGACACAGCCTAGAGTAGTGATTTAGACGTGGTATGAACTATTTATATTTCAACCTTAGGCTCCCAAAGAAATCTCACCAAATATGATGCTCAGTGTTCATAGCTTCCTATCCTCTCCCAACCCCCAGGAAGAGAGGAGAAGACGGGTAAGAAGAAAAATTGGAGAATGGGCAAATGAAAAGAGGGGAAACCACAACACGATGTTTGCTCAGAGCTTTGCTGTAGGATTCGGATTCGTGTTGCTTTGTGCTTTCGCTCCTTCACCAAGCGCCAGGCACGACAGTCCTGCTCCTGTCTTTGTCACTTCATGTTCCCATTGTGGACGACAGTCAATGTATTTTGCCTGTTTTGTCTATTGATATTTCTCTGCCACCTCAGAGAGCAGTAGACATTCAATAAATATTTGTTAAATGAATGATTTCAGATGTGAGAGCTGCATGAGAATGAGGACAAAATCTTCTCCGCTTTGATCCCCAGTGCCTACCACAGGGCCTGACTATCCCAGGAATCCGGTAAATATTACTGGAATACACTATTCAATGAAGCAATTAAATAATAAATATGTAAGTTATATCAATTCTCCCCTGTCACTTGCTTTCCATTTGATTAAATGCATTCTTTCACTTGGGGAGCTTGCACGGGCATGGTTTCTGCTGCCTGGAGGGAGAGATGAGGCCACACAGAGCGGGACAAAAGCAGGCTTACAGCTGAGAGTATGTGAAACACAGAGTTTACTCTTTTATTATCATTTACTAGTTATTGTATTATTTTCCACATGAACTAAATACATATTTTCCCTCACTGGATTCTTTAAGCCACCTACACAACAACGCCAAATTTCTACACCGAGTTCTGATTCCTGAGAGAAAAATTTCAAGGAATACCTATGAATAAATATCTAGTTTTAAAAATCAATAAAATCATCCCTCAGTTCCCATCAAGTCAAGATTTTAGAGCCCACAGCGCATGCATCACTTCCACAGGTGTCAGGAACACAAAGAGAAACAGGTCATTTTTCCATGTCCTTCATGAGCTTAGAGTCTGTCAGGAAGATTGATGGGAAAGACATAAAAATAAAATAAATAAAATAAAATAAAAAGACAACACAGTGTGATCAATGTCATAGCAGAGGCACATGCTCATGTTACAGGAACACAGAAAAAAACATAAAATAAAAGAAGCCTGAAGTCAACTTTTAATTAGTTGCCCAAGAAAAGTCTTTGGTCTTCTCTGCCAAGATTAACGCAGTGTTGTTCTGGGTCTGGTGCCTGTGGTCATTGTCCCAAAGGTGCAGAGTTCATCCTGAATCGTTTCCCTCGATGGAGCCAGAGAAGGAGTTTAGCAAAAGCAGTAGACTCTGAAACCCTGACAAAAGGCCTGAGGATCTTTCCTCAGCAATGCTGACCACACAATTGCAACTTGAAGCCAGTCCCCCGAGAGGAAAGGCCTGGCCCTTTAGTGAAGCTGCCAAAAACCTCCAAAGTTAACAGTTTGCACTGTGTCTTTCTGCAGACACAGAAAAATGAGAGGGGAGATGTAAGGGTCATGTCAGAGCTGGGAGGGCTTTGGGCTGTGAAGGAATCGTTTCAGGCCTGAGTGGTGGGACCAGCGGACCCAACGTTAATCAAGATATTAAAAATATGCAAACACAAGGAAACCACATTTAAAAATCACAATACAGAAGGGGAGGTGGTTAAATACATATGAAACAAGCCATGATATTGCATTTGGCAGCCATTATAAACATAAATAGTTTTAATGACAGGAATTCCTTATGACACTCTATATCAATAAGGCAAAATAAAAAATATATAAAATTTGTATGATAGGTATAAATTATTTATATATATGTATAGGCAAACATTACATTAAAATGTTTGCATAATCACTTCTTATATATGAAATTATGTATAAAAAAAAAGGACATGCATTCCCAAGGACTCCAGAAAGCATGGATAAAATGAGGCATGTATATATCCCCATATGAAATATCCAAGGCGGTGAATATTTTAGGGAAAGAAATTAGTGAAAGAGGTTTATTGGTTTTGTCTTGGTTTGGTTTTGGTTTATGTGGTTTTTTAACTTTTTAAAAAATTCCTATTAAATTTTTTAAAAAATTTAAACCTAAGAAAAAGCTCCCAAATACCACCAGCTTTACACAACTATGCTGGCCACACCATCACAAGTGAGACTGTTTACAGTATCCCGCTCTGTGGCTGATGCTAAGCCCCAGGAGGGCAGAAAGCGTGACTCGTGTGCCTCTGAATTCCTGGTGCCCGGATGCAGCTTGACACCTAGATGGTGCTCAATGATGTTTGCTGGATTAACAAATATGAGGGCACAGGAGGAAATGTGATTTTTTAACAAAGCAAAATGGCATTGCAAGAAATTTAGAAAGTCAGCTCCTTCACTTCTGGAGAAAGAAGAAGAATGAGGTAGGAATTCAAACTACTCTTGTGAACAGCAATGCAGCGGGCAGAATGGGAGTTGGGAGGATTTGTGAAGGGAGAGAAGGAAGGTAGAAAAGATGGCTGGGCAATGAGCAGCAGTAAACCTGTGTGTTATTTCATCTTCCTAAGAACCACCCCCAGGTGGTTCATCTCCATTTTCAGCAAAGAAACCAAGACGAGGGAATTGAACTGAAGACATAATGTTCACAATTAACATGTGGAGATTTGAACCCAGGTCAGTTGGCTTCAAATCCAGAAGTCTCTACCCCAAGGTGGGGGAGTGGTGAGGACCAGACTTTCCTACTGAGGAAATGTTGAACCAAGCATGCAACTTCATTCCTAACCACACACAGGGAAGTTCTTTCTGCATTTGAGAACCTGATGGGAGATCTCAGGACAAGTCTCAATACCCTGACAGTTTCGATACCCTGCTTCGTCACTAGATAACTGGATAAGTTAGGAAGACGGATCTTCATGCACCAAGGTAGAACACAGGGTACAAACAACAGCAGGAGCCCCTGGAGGACATGATGCATCCAAACTCTTCCAGCTCTGGTGTGGTAATTGCCACGTGCCAACTTCAAATTCACCACAGGTAGTTACATGAGGAAGTACTTACAGGATCCTGCTGAGTCTGTTTTTTTCACTTTTGAATAAATACCTATTCTCCTGCCAGGCAGGGTTAGCAAATAGCAAAGTGCCATGTCTGGAATTTGCAAACCAGGGCTGAAGAAAGGTGGACACCCTCCCGTGACAGAGAACTGTTATTCTTCTGGAGTTCACAAGATCCCCGAAGGTCCTGTCCCTCCCCAAAGATCCTGGCAGGCTAGAATAATCTCAAGGGGAAAATGAGCACCCAAGACAAGCATAACCCAGGGCTGAGATAACTTCAGGCTAGATTGTTGAGGCCATTGTTTTCCTGCTGAGCTTCAGGACCTGAAATCAAAGGCTCAGATTTAAACCAGAAGAATCCATTTCACAAGTATTTTTGAGTGTCTGCTATCTGAGCTCGCTGTTCTAGATGGTGGGGATACAGAAGTGAACAAACACGAAAAGTGCCTGTCATGTTTATCTTCTGGGGAGAAGAGATGATATTCTTGAGGATAATAACAGAGTTTGAAGGAGTGCTTCATATACAACAAATGGATGCTGGGCTAGGTACTTTTTGTGTATATCTCATTCAGTCTCACCACATTTAGCAGAAATAAAGTAGTGGCATTTTATAGACCTTTCAGATATTAAAGGAATAATAATGGAACATTATGAGCAATTCAGAATATTTTGATGACCTAAATGAAATGGATAAATTTGTTGATAATTCAAGAAATTTCAATGGGAGGTGAAGGCTACCCCATACCAACAAGCAATTCAACTTGAATTGAATTCAACTTGAACTGAATTCAACTCAATTCTGAGATTATCTACTCAGAGATAACATCAGATTCCACAGGTAAAGTGTTCAGTCTTAAAGACTGTTCCCCCTCCTTGGATTCAATTAATTTGTCAGAGTGGCTCACAGAACTCAGAGAATCATTTTAATTATTAGATTGCAGTCTGTTACAATGGTTATTAAAGAATATATAGCAACAGTAGGACAAAGAGATGCATAAGGCAAGGTGTGGGGAAAGGGCATGGAGCTTCCACACTCCCCCCAGTTACACCACTCTCCTGGCATCTCCACAGGTTCACCAGCCCAGAAGCTCTCTGAACCCCATCCTTGCAGATTTTTAAGAAGACTTCATTACATAAGCCATCGACTAAATCATTAGCCATTGGTGACCAATTCAACTGCCAGCCTGTCTCCCCTCCCTAGAGGTTGTACGTGGGGGTAGGGCTGAGTACCAACCCTCTCCTCACATGCTTGGCTGCAGTGGCAACCAGCCTCCACCCTCAGATGCTTTCCAAGTCACTCATTATCATAACAAAAGACACTTTTATCGCTCTCAACACTTAGGAAATTCCAAGGGTATTAAGAGCTCTGTGCCAAAAATGGATTCAAAGACCAAGTATATATTTCTTATTACAGATCACAATATCACAGATGCAAATTACCAAAACTCTTCCAAGAAGAAATAAAAAGCCTGACCAGCCCTATAGCAGTTAAAGAGATTAAATTCACAGTTCAAAATCTTCTCACAAAGAAAACCACAATCCCAGACTGTCTTACCTGATGAATTCTATCAAATATTTAAGGGGATAAAAATGCTGCACAAATTATTTCATGTACCAGAAAAGAAGGAAACACTTCCCGACTCAATTTATGAAGCTAATATTACCCTGATTCCAAAGCCAGATAAAGCCATCATAAAAAAAACTATAGATCAATATCTCATAAACTCAGATGCAAAAATGTCCCACAAGATATTTAGAATATCAAATCTAAAAATATATCAAAAGGTAATACACATACATACATACATACATACATACACACTGCTGTGGACTATATGTTGTACCCACCTGAAGTTCCTATGTTGATATAACTGGTATTAGGAGGTGGGCCTTTGGGAGGTGATTAAGTCATGAGGAGCTTCCATGAATAGGATTAGTGCCTTTATAAGAATAGACCAGAGAGACTTCCCTGGTTTCTCCACGTGAGGGCACGGTGACCATCAATGAGGAGGCAGACCTTTACCGGACACTTAATCTGCCAGCGCCTGATCCTGGACTTCCCAGGCTCCAGCACAGTGGTAAATTAATGTGGGTTTTTTTAATAGACCACCCAAGTTTATGTTATATCTGTTAGCATCTTCTGGACTAAAACACACACACACACACACACACACACACACACACACACACACACACCAATGCACATATATATAAAAGAAAATAGAAGGAAAAATGCTATTTTTGCTTAATATGTGTGACAGAGTTATTAATAATTTAAATTTTATTTTTTATTTCTAAAACATGGGTATATAACACTCTTGGGATCAGATAAAAATAAAATAAATACAATGAATATTATTTTTAAATTTAAAAAAAAATCTCATGACCTTGAGGAGGAGGGTCTTGAGAAAAGCATCCTAAGAAAAGAGTATTGATTCAATATTTCATAAATCTGCACAACAGGACTTACTGCCACTGTGCTCTGCGATGCTGAAGCTGAAATACACTCTTGGGAAAGCCCCATAGGAGCACCCGCTTAGACACTTGAGAGAGCTGAGGGGTTATTTCAATATACTCAACGGGGTGTGGGTGTACACAACCAGAACTCCAGACTCAGAGGTTCCAGTCCGGATGAAATTAGCCACATTGAGCAAAGCAGACGGAATGCTGCAGGCCAGTCACCGCAGAGGAATCTTAACCTTGGGAAGCTGATTGTGTAAGCACATGAGAGGGAAGAGGATGATGCATCTTCTGTGTCCCCAGCAGCCTCCAGGCACCAGCAACATTGCATCCCAGGATACGCACAGCTAGTTTGTTTTAGGAGCTAAGAATACTGCCCACTCAACCAAAATAGGAGTGACTTCAGCGAATGATTATGCGCCCATGGGCTTCTCCAACAAGGGTTTCCTAAATAAAACCCGATCTGTGCTCAAATATTTAGTTATCTGACCAGGGAATCACAAAATAGTGTTCTACCAGAGCCAGGGTAAAGCAACAGTGGCAAAATGGAAAATCCATGCCCCAGTTAATGGGGCAAAGTCAGGCCTCCAATGTATCAGATCTGCACGTTGTTTTTAAAACTGTTTTGCTTAAATATTTTTTGATACAAAAGTAAGGTTATTTCACTTAAAAATTCCAATATCCAGTTTTTCCTGGAAAATTGGAAGAACTGACAACGTTGGACCCACATTCCCATGGAGCATTGGTCAGTTGACTGGCCTCTTCTCACTCATTCACAATTGTTGCCTAGCTCTTTTAATTTAGAGTTTACCATAGGTGTTTCCTTCCTGCTTGAATGTGGTGCTTCAGGTCCTATGGTGGAATTGTGTGCAAAGTAATAGTAAGCTAGTCCTGAGTGAGAGTCTAAGAAGATTCTCCTTTGAGTAGAGCACACAAATTTTGAGATTTTGTTTTGGGTGTTCTAAGATTTTTTCCCTCAGTTTACTGTGTGATTTCCTTAAAGGTTCAAGATGCTGGATAACTGGTCTCCAGATTAGTGAAACACTGCCAGGGCCCTGTATGAAGCTACCTGTTTCATCACCAACTTAGTGTTTGTTTGCACAGGTTTTTGGTTGTAAATAGTAGAAAGGACACTTAAAAATGTTCCCACATTTTTAATGAGAGACAGCAGCTCTCCTTGTGGTTCCCCCACCCCTCCTTGTCTCAGATACAAAGAGAAATTCATCTGAAGGAGGATAAGCAGAGAGAGCATCCTTCCACGTGCACATTATCACCCGATCCATCAGGCGAGGCTGTTGGTGGGTCCATATTACTTACAAGCTGTGAGTTGTGCACAAATCCACAGCACTGGGATTTTATTGTGCTGTAGGTGAAATTTATTGCATACCATGTATTCCTGAGATCTGACTGGGTTCTGCAACTGGGTCCTCAAGCTGGAAAGAGAGTGAATACTGGGATTTGGGGGGTCACAGTTTCCCAGAAGTATCCATTATTTCCTATTCCATGCAAATATTGGGGGTGGGAAATATGGAACATAATTACTTAGAATTTTTTTTTTTTTGAGAAGGACTGGGGAAAAAGGGAATGTCTCAAATTAGGCTTTCGCTAGAGGAGATCCTGAGACAAGAAATGGGGGCACATGGTTTAGTTGGGAGGTGATCACAGGAAGCATGGTGAGGGAATGGAAAAGTGAGACAGAAAGCCAATCACATGTGTATTGATAGAAGGGTTACCGCTGGGGGCAACCGGGCCTTAATCCCACAAGGGGCCTCTGACACTCAGTTTAGTTTCAATACATGCCTCAGTGTTTTTTCATTGAGCTGCAAGGAAGCTGGGATATTTATACACGAATTTCTGTCCCTCGTGGCTAAGGGTAGCTCTGGGGGGCATTTATTCCTTTCTACTTCTGGTCTGCCATTTGCAAAAACCAAGCGTAATCCTATGGTCAGAGAAAGCCCTTGGGCAGAGAGATACCCATGCTCAGGGTGAGAAGCCATCACTGTGTTGGGAACTGTCCACCTCAGCTTCAAGTGGCCTTCAGGGTGGCCAAGAGGATATAGGCAAGGTGCCAACAACATAATATAAAAAAGATTATTCTGGCTCAGCTAACTTGGAAAAGAAAGTGGTAAAGTTTATTATTTCATGCACAGCTGAATTCAGAGCCCCAAATTTGTTGTCAGGACTTAGTTTCTCCTTCTTGCTGCTTTGCCATTGCCTAATTGGCTCCAATTGCTGGCCCCACGTGGAAGCAAGATGGCAGCAGCGACTTTATCTCTTTTATCTTCTCAAATCCCTTTCCAATAGGAAATACCAAGTCTTTTTCCCCAAGAGCTCTTATCTTTAGAGGCACATGCTAAAAAATATAGAGATGAAATGACATGATTTGGGAATTTAGTCCAAAATAATCCACTGTGAGTGGTGCTGGAATGAAACAAGACTGCCCAAGAGTTGATAAATGCCGAAGCTGGATGGTGGATATTTTTGTGGGTGTTGGAAATTTTTCATGTAAGAAGTTAGTTTTTTAAAAAATAATATCTTTCACTCAAGTTCAAACTAAAAACTGATTTCATCTCATTGGCTCTTCCTGAGCCAGGCAAGGCCAATAACCATCCCTGAACTATACATTGAGATTAGGGAAATAATAATGATGCCAATGGCCCCAATGTGAAATATGTATTCTGTTTGTGAACTAGAGAAAGAATCTCTACAAGAACTTCAGAGGCCACAGCAGAGGAGGGGGCTTAGCAGAGGTTAAGTGGATACAGTTACCAGAGGAATGTTAATGAGTCTAAATATACAGAGGTCCACTGTATAAGAACATTAAAGATGTAGTGGACATTGGGTATCTTTGCCCATCCAGCATCACTCTCCCCATCTTCTTGTAACAGCATTCCAGGTTTTCCCAGAAGAACTACCCTCCCTACCCCTCCATCCCTATGGATTGGGTACCCCTTGTTCTAATGGTACACACATGACCTGGTCTGGCCAATGAGAGGTAGGCTATGGTGACTGGTGCAAAAATGGGTACATGACACCAGACTGGCCAATGAAACTCAACCCTGGGACATTCTCTGGAGCTCTTTGCCTTGAGGCAGCTGAGTTGAAGGATAAATGCCTGTCACTGCTGGTGGCGTCTTTGTCACCCCTGAAGAGAGTGAGGAGAGTCTGCCAAAGAATGAGTCTGACACAGAGGAAAGTGGAGTCAAGAAATGAAGAGAAAAAGGTTCCTAATGAAGCCAGATACCCTAAACTTTTTCCTTACACAATAAAATAAATTTGTGGCTTAAAGCTCTCTGAGTTAGACTTCTGTCACTTATTTCCCTGGCTGATAAAGAAAACTTTGATCACCCTCAATGCAGTACTTGGGGTTTGTCCTGCCCTGATGCTTGTAACATCAGAGGACAGCTGGGGGTACAGCTCTGTAAGCACCTGTGTTGCAATTTGCAGACTGAAAATAAAACCCTCCTTGAGTGCATGTATCTCAAAGTGCAGACAATATTTCTTTTTGTTTGCTTGTTTAGTTAGTAGCTTTTTAACCTTTGTTTTGAAGTAATTTTTATTTCTATCTCCTCCACTCTCTCCCCTTGGTAGTCATCAGCTTGTTCTCTGTATCTGTGAGCCTGTTTCTGTTCTGTTTATTCATTTACTTTTTAAATATTCCACATATATGTGAGATCATATGGTATTTGTCTTCCTCTATCTGACTTATTTCACTTAGCATGACACCTTTTAGGTCCATCCATATTGTCAAAAGTGGCAAGATTCCATTCTTTTTTATTGCTAAATAATATTGCCATATATGTATATATGAAACATCTTCATTTATTCATCTATCAATGGACATCAGGTTGTTTCCATATCTTGGCTATTACTAGTAATGCTGCAATGAGCATAGGGGTGCATATGTCCTTTTGAATTAGGGGTCTTGTTTTAGCAATCTTTCTCATCCATTCATCCCATCTGCAAACATTTACTTAATGCCATATATGTGCCCAACCCTGTGCTGGGCACTGGGGCTATAGAAATTAATTTGGCACAACCCATATCTCCAATCCTAATAGAAAAGAGAAAAAGAAACTCAAAGAGTGGACAGACTGCTGGAGATAGAGATCGGGGTTCCTATCCCAGCTCCACCCCAAACTGTGCAGAGAGGAGGGCTCTGTGCAAGACTCTCCCCACTATTGAAGAAAACCCTCCACATGAATAGACTCCTGATGAATTTTCATGACCAGAGAGCATCACAGAGTGTGGCCTAGATGAGCAATTCAATATTGATTCATTCCACTTGATTGGAAATCACCAGGAGTCTAATTTCCACCAATGGAAGGTAAGCATAAATGAAATCACATCCAGGTGAAGGTTACTTAAAGAGGGCATACCTTCTCCTTTCTCTTTCTTCTGCTTGTTGGAAACGATGAAATGTTAGTGGTGGGAAGAGCCACAGTATGGCAGAAGCCTGGGTCCCTGAATCACATGGAGGAAAGTTGTTGACCAGCCAGGAACAACGTGACATGCACAAGAAACAAACTCCTACTGTGTTAAACCATTGATATTCTGGGGCTTATTACAGCATCTACCATTATGTTGATATATTTTGAATTAGCATGTGCTTTACCCATTTCAGATGGATATCTTCGCTGATCTTCAACGCCAAGAGAAAGGGATTCTCTAACTGTATTTGATAAGCTGGTCTCACGCCTAATATTTTCCAGCACTCTGCAACCTCATGCAGGTTAGGAACTGTGCCTTATTCATTTCTGTAGCATTTCACAAACAGTAGGTTCAATAGAAGTAGAAAAAACTCATTCAAGAAAGGAAATAAGGGTTTCTTTTTGACTAACCCAATAGTTCTCAACTGGGCTGATTTTACCCCTGGGGGATATTTGGCAACGTCTGGAGACATTTCTAGTTGTTACAACTGTGGAATGCTACAATGCACAAGAGGGCCCCCACAGTGAAGAATTCCCTGTCGAGGTTGAGAAACCCTGGTCGAACCTGTGGTTCCCACCTCAACTTGATCAATTAATCATTCTACCCCTCTCTCAGTTCTCCTTCTCTTATTAAACTCTGCTGGGTCCTGAAACCAGAGGACCTTTCCTCAACTTCCTAATTCATGAAACATCAATTTTCTGGATGTGTCTTAGAATTTTACCTCTTAATTAAAGTTCTCTCTCTTGAATCCATTAAGTGAAAGAGAGAGTATGCATGTGGGTAGGTGAGAGGGTGGTGAGCAACGCAGAAAGACTCCACATTTAAACACACTTGATCTTCTGTCTGAAATACACTTACGACCTCTTTCTTTCGGGCTCCCTCTTCCTATGCAGGTGTTTTGTGTTCACAAGAAAAAAGCCCCATTCTAGTTAGCTGAAGAAAAAGAAAACTGCTTCTATAAAGACACATGCAGATTGCCACTGGGAATCATGTTCTCATTCTCTTTGTCTGTGCCTGTCTCTCTCTTTCTCCGCGGCATCTTATTTCTGCCCCCTCTAGAGTCTTCACCTACTCCCTCCACCCACAGACTTTCCTTGATCATTCCTAACTTCAGCTTGTCAGGCATCCTCTCAGCTCCCATATCAACAAGGCTAACTGGAAAATCCTATTTGAAAAGTCCCTCTTTTCAAGCCCAGCCACAAAAGTCAGAGGTCATCAGGCAATCTGTGGATGAGCTGCACTTTGATCAGTTCAATACCCTGGTCAAACCAGCCCCACACAGGAAGAAGGGGTGGGGCCTCAGGAAGCAGGGGCTGTGATGAGCCAGGCCACCACAAGAACTGGCCTCCCTAGGACACTGCCTCCCACACACTCCTGCCCTCTGTCCCTAGCGACATCAACCACAGACTGGGTTAAATTCAGCTACTATGAGGTCACCTAATCATTTTGCCCCCTGTATTGGCTTGCACCCCTGCTGGGGGAAGGTCACCCATCTTGTCTGGAAACACCTTTTTGGAGGATCACAACTCTTGGTCCTCAGACTCAGAAGCTGTGAAGGGAAAAGATGGAACTTTTCAGAATAACATTCGTATCACCCGACAGACAGCTCTGGAATCACTCACAACAGAGCCAGCTGAGCCTGGGTCCAGCAGAGCCTGGGTCCACGCACGTCCTTGTGACCATGGAAATCAGGCAATTCTCAAGAACCTCGGGAACACAAAGGCACAAGGGCACCCATTTCCATAGCCCCAATGCAAGCGAAGGCACTGGCGGGATCCAGCTGCACCCAGAGTTTCCAGGCCACTCTGCCTGAGTTAAAATCATGATGCTGCTTCTTTCACGGCACAGGCATGTGGGGGTTTCTCTAAACTAGGACCCCCAGCAAAGCATACAGGCCAACACGAAGAGAAAGCTGATTTTCCTGGGAAAGGAGGGCGAGCAAATTCTAACACTTTTGACACTTTAATACAGAGCTGGCCTTGGCCAATGTTACTCGTGCAAGGTTTCAAATAATGGAAACACTGTCAGGCCAAAAGGAGGGAATAAAAACAGAATGTGCATAAAATCTCATACAGCCCTTCGAACAAAAGAGAAACATGGTTTAATTAAAATAAAATAAAACGTTGCTTCTAAGCTCCCGAATACCCTTTTCACAAAGGCTTCCTGTCAGAGGAGCTCCGTTCATCAAGCACCGTGTGTCCTGCTGCAGCTCATTCAATGCCCTTCCTTTCTGGGCATCACCAGCTGTGAAATTGGTAACCTATTGACTACCACGTTATTTTTCCAGCTGCATCCACCCATACTCAAGAGCTTAAATAGCAAAATCTTCTAATAATATTTGGCCCCAAGTCAGGATGCATTATGCACATCCTGTAGCCAGAGCCAAAAACCTCGTTAGAAACCTGGCAGTGTGCAAAAGGCCCCCTTTTTTAGCACCGCCGTCCCCGTTGTAGTTTGTGAAAGCTGGAGGAGTTTTAATCCCAGTGAAACCTCTTTCAGGAGATTCGTGGTAAGGAAGCAACAAAAGTGAGGTGTTGGGGGGGACCTCTGCAAAGGGAAGGACCGCTGGGGCAGGTGAGGCTATTCAGAATAAGCTATTTTCTCCCAAACCCTGTAATTGCCTAGAGCATGCGATCTTCTTGAAGGTCATTAAAGATATGCTGCTGTCAGGTTCCTCCCAGAAAGTTTCTGCTTTGATTAGTTTCCTGACTCTTATTTCCTAAAAGTCTCTTTTTGTCCCTTAAAAAAAATGAGGAACATTAAAATTTTAAAAAAAGGAATTAGATGAATAAGCTGCTAACTGTAACTTGGCGAAATGAAAGGAAAAAGCAAAGTAGTATGAAAATGGCACTGACCTTCTCGGGGTCCCCTAGAGACACCTATGTGTGCTCAGCACACCTCGTCCCCCAAATTACACCACATCAATCATCACCTACGTAACCGCTCATCCTTTTGACTCAAACATGATCACATACACACTGGGAAAGCCTGTGTGGGTGCCTCATGGCCCTTGGGGCATTTAGAAGTTGGGAGAGTTTTTTTAAATGCTCTCTTTGCCTGAAGTAGGGGTATCCAACCTGTGGCCCTTGGGCCACATGCAGCCCAGGATGGCTATGAATGCAGCCCTACACAAAATTGTAAATTTATTTAAAACATTATGATATTTTTGTGATTACATGTTACAATGTATTTAATGTGTGGCCCAAGACAACTCTTCTTTGAGTGCGGCCCAGAGATGTCAAAGGTCAGACATCCCTGGTCTGAAGGATTCAGGTGTTTAGGGAGCATCTATAAGGACCTAATGAAATGAACTGGAGCTGAATAACTGAGGCAGCACCTGTACAGGACTCAGCACAACACATGGCAGAAAAGCACACAAGAAGTGAGCGGTGGCTGCCCTGGTATCCTCTCAGGTGTCTGTTTCCTTGGGTCTGCCTCCTTCCCAGTCAAAGGAACCCCAAGAGGGTCCCCAGAGGCAGAGGAAGTGAAACAAAAAGTTTCTGACCCTCATAACTCAATCCACCAGCATAGTCTTTGCAAAAAGCAAACACAATTAAAATTAAATTTTTTAAAAAGCAAGGTCTCGCCAGCTCATTACATCATCATAGTGTCATCCTAGTGCAGAAGGGCTGTGTGCACCTGTGTCAACAGCGAGGCCACGTTATATAGCGGGAAAGAGCACAGGGTTTAGAGTCTGGCAACACGATGTGCAAATTCACCTCTGACTGCCTCTGTTTCCTCACCTGCAGAATGGGGGTAATAAATCCTACCCCACAGAGATGCTCTGAAGATCAGGGATAATGTATGTCAAGTGCCGAACCCACGAGCAGCAGGCACTCAATAAGTGGAGGATGTTATTAGGTTTGCCATCAAAATTGCAGATTCACCACAGCAAAGAGCAGAGGAAGCCAACCTAACCAGCAGCTCAGCCTGGATAACTCTTTGCTCACCCAGGTCAAGCAGGGCTGGTCTCCAACCTGAAGAGGAATGATAAATGAGGGCCGGATTGCTTGGTGCTCGGGGACAAGCTTTCCTGCGGACTTCAAGGCCAGTTTACTGAAATTATCAGCCGCAAGAGGTGTTTCCATGTGGCCCAGGTATGGCTGAGCTGGGAGAGGGCAGGAGAGATGCAGTCAAAATTGATTTTCTAAAGAGTTACCTATAAATTCACTCCTCATATTTTCAAGCTGGCTCCTGTGCCTGCTGCTCACTGAACATCTAATGATGAACCAGAGGCCCCACCCTCAAAGAGTGTCTACATCACGGAGGAGACAGAACCACATAGATAAACAGATAGAATGTGGCATTTCACTACTGTTCACGAAGGGAGGGCCCCTTTGAGAGCAATTAACTAGATTATCACGGAAGCTCTCTCTGATGAAAAGAAATTTAGGTAAACTGAGTTTTGAAGGATAGCAAGGAGCCAATCAAGTGCAGAGGGGAGGAAGAGCATCATAGTGAGAACAGCGAGTACAAAGGCCCTGGGGTTGGAAAGAAAAAGGACAACGGCAGGAAAAAATGGCAGCAGGTGGTAGCCAAGTCATGCAGAGCCTCGAGGGTCTCACTAAGGCTGGTAGATTTCATTCTGAAGACCACGAGTGCCAAGGAAGGGTTTTAAAGAGGGGATGCACACGCCTGCCCTATGAAACAATAGGTTAAACACTGCACCAATTAAGTCTTATAGCGGCCTGAGACCATGGGGTCAAGACTTATCTTCTAAAAGCCTTCTGCTTCCCACTAGAAACTGAAGGTCTTTGACCCTGAGGACACCGCTCTGGTATAAAATTTATTAAGTCTTCTGTGTTCAGTGCCAAAAGCACAGGGAAAGCCGAGAAAAAATTGGGCTTTACCTGGAAGTCCTAAAAGGCACTGGACAGAGTCACCCCCAAAGCTTGTTAAGAGAAGTGTGAACCTTGGGGAGACTGTGCTGAGTAAACACACTGCCGCCCAGCTGGTCCCTCCGCCACAAGCTCTGCACTCCTAAGGAATAAGTAAATCCCAACATAAATTGCCAGGCAGCCTCCCTCAATTACACAAATCCAGACAGGACAAGGAGCGGCAGAGCCTCCTCCAGTGAATCTGAAAGCTGCAAGAAAAGCCCAGGAGCTAAAATATAATCCACAGCCTTGAGCAGCCAGAAAGAAACAGGGCTCCCCAGTTTAGCTGAGCCCTAGGTCTGCCCGTACAAGGTTGGTTGGCCAAGGGCAAAGGGGCTGCCTTACCTGCTACAGTGACCAGGTACCCCGGGAAAAAAGAGAAGGCACCTTCTTCCTGGGCCAGGACGATCAAGCATCCTGCAGGGAGCCGGGCTGGGTGAAAAAGTTGGGTTACGAGGATGCTCGAAGGCAAATCGTTCCCTATCCTCAGCTCACTAGAGTACAGAATTCTCTCCCACTCAGAACAGAAGGAGATCAGACACATTCACACCAGAGGGAAACAGGGTGGAACGGGAGGGAGGGGACAAAAGCAAAAATGAAGAAAAGAAGATGCCAGATGTCCTCCCCTTGCCTTGTTCCCACCAAAAAAAAGTCGGTAAGCCTCTGACAAAACCCCTTCTAATTGTCTCCTCTGTCTGCTTCTTGCGATTTTGCCTTCCTTATTATAAAAATAATATCTAGCCCCACTTAACTGCACTTTTGTGTTAGCTGATTAACTTTGTTAGTTTGAGTATTTTGTGTTATTAGCAGGCTTTAACATTTTCTTGGGGAGTAATTAACCTTTGTGTTTTTATTCTCTAACCACTTGTTAATCTTCTTGGTCTGTTTTCTTAGCATATTTGTCTTTTTCTTAATTTGTAAGTACCCTTTTTTAAAAGATTTTATTTATTTATTGTTAGAGAGAGGGGAAGGGAAGGAGATAGAGAGGGAGAGAGAAATCATTGTGTGGGAGTGAAATAGTTGCCTGTCACACACACCCCCAAACAGGGACCTGGCCTGCAACCCATGCATGTGCCCTGACTGGGAATCGAACCGGCAACCTCTTGGTTCCCAGGTCGGCCCTCAATGTACTGGGCTACACCAGCCAGGGCTGTAAGTAATCTTTTTGTAGAATAATATTAACCCTTTGGCAAATATTGCCAATATTTTTCCCTCTTGTTTGTTGGTTTCTATTATTTTTTATGGTGTTTCTTGAACTCTCTAAAAGAACCATAAAGTAGCCATCTTTTTCTACCAAGAATAGTTTCTGTCTTTCAAGTATGGTTTCCAGAACTCTCCATGACTCATCTGTTCATAGGC
This sequence comes from Micronycteris hirsuta, assembly GCA_004026765.1. Lineage (NCBI taxonomy): Eukaryota > Metazoa > Chordata > Mammalia > Chiroptera > Phyllostomidae > Micronycteris > Micronycteris hirsuta. Next base: position 77,799 of record PVJI01005461.1, read on the forward strand.
CCAATATGCCTCAGAAGTGCTTCATTTTTATAAACCATGCCATTTGGCCTAAGGTGCCAGTCTCCTCGTCTGCCTCTGTAGAGGCTGTGACCAGATTTGGGAAACTGCCAAGTCACATTCTGAAGTCCTGAGGTCACCATAAACAAAGAACGGTTTCTGGATGGTTTAGAGATGCCTTCAGCCACTGTAAACCAAAGCTCAAACTTGAACTCGTTGGCCCCACTCAACCCCTTTCATTCGCCTCCATTCCCTTTTGTCTAAAAGACTCCTGACACCAACAGGTGCCAAGAGTCCCTCACAGAAACCCCGTTCTCTTGGTTTCAAAACCTAGCTCCTTCAGTACAACACGGAGGAATCTTTGATGGTATTTACTGACTGTACATTCAATATGAGTCACCTGTGACCTCCCAAAGAACAGGGGGCTCCTTTTGCTCACCCCTCAAACCTTTGCAGGTGATCTTCCTCTGCCTAGACTGCCTCCCCACTCCCATACACCACTCCACTTCTAATCATCTTTCCAGTCTCAGCTAAACCATCACCACCTCTGGAAGGCCTTTGCCAGCAACCAGGCTGGAATAGACACCCCTCCCCCAAGAACCCTTAATATCGTTTCTAGCACCATAATTATATAGTTATGTATAACTGCCTGTTTACCAGTCTGTCTTGCTGGCTTTTGAGGGCTGGAACTATGTCCTGAACCATTGTATTCCTAGCAATTGGCACAGAGCCAGACTCATGCCTCACAATCAATATACATTTATGGAATCAATGGATTATTTAAGTGTTAGAACAAGAAAAGGGTAGCTAGCCCCACTGCCTTCTATAAAAGTCCATACCAGCAGTAGCAAGCAGGTTTAGCTCTTACAAAGAATTAAATCTTACTCAAAAGGAGATTTTATCTTTCCCTTGGAATTTCAAGGCTGATAAGAGTGTTTTTGTTTGCCTGGGGGCCTGGGCTCATACTGGATAGTCTAACAATAGGATTTAGGGTGGGAGCTTTGAGTCTCACAGTAGTAGTTCAAAGGAGACTATCAGCCACAAAGACAGTGAGCCACAGGCACCAATACTCTGGGCACCAAGGCAGGAGTGAGCTTCCCTGGTCAGCAATACTCCATGCTTATTGTCACACATTGTTGCAGGGAAAGCAGCACTGCCCGTGACTCCACGGGAAGAGGACAACTGCAAGCCCCACGACTGGAACTTTCCTGGACTCTGCCCTACGTGTTTCCCTTGGCTGATTTTATTCTGTATCCTTTAGCTGTAATAAACCATAACCAGGAGTGTAACAGCTTCCAGTGAGTTCTGTGAGTGTCCAGTGAATTATCAATTTCTGAGGGTGGTCTTGTGGATCTCCACACTTACAATTACTACCAAAAATGACTGTGGCTTTGTGGACCGTGTCCCCCTAACTTGGCAGTTCCACTCCTAATGACATTCAGAAGGCAGTGGCTATAATAATAACTTATCTGAAAAATGTGAAACACAAAGGACAGACCCAACTTACGGAATGTTAAGAATGGCCATGCCACCATTGTGGATGCTCCATTCATTAAAACCAGCCTGGAACGCAGAAGGGGTCTCTCTGTCATCCCGCCTCCGTCCAGGATGGAGATAGGTAGCTCCCCCTAGGCAAGACCATGAATCAAGAGTGCCTGCTCACTGCTCTCCCTCTCTCCAACAGATGATTGGGCAAAAATAGAAAAGAATTCCTCCTTTATAAATATCTTTACATGCTAAATATCTCTAAAAAGTACCATGCGCCAAGCTAGTCTGCTCAGAAACAGATGCAGAACAGATGCAAAGACCCATGAGGTAGCTGAGAAGTTAAAGAATTTTTATTCAACAAGAAGCAGGAAAAGTTTCTTGGGAATGTAATATGATCAAGAATGGCCCAAGGCAGCTGGAGAGCTAAGGAAAGTCTGACTCCCAGCTTAACATAGAGTTTCTTACTCTGGCAGTTTCAAAGTATACATAAATGTGTGTGTGTGTGTGTGTGTGTGTGCACGTGTCTCATATTTCATCCCCATGGCCACTCTATCCATTCCTTTAATGGATGTTTATTAGGCACCCATCTGTGTACACCACTCTTAGGATACAGGATACAGCAGTCACCAAGACAAGTAAGTTCCTTGCTCTCAAAGAATGTACATTCTAATGGAAGGAGTCAGATAAAAATATAAACAAAATAATGTTTAGATAGACCTATGCTACAGAAGAAAATGGAACTGATAATACAGGAATGCTGGAGGTAGAGGCAACTTGAACTTGAGTGATCAAGAAAGGCCTGGGAGAGGCAGCAACATTTGAGATAAAACTTGAATAATGAGAAGCTTCCCAGTGAAAGGCCTGGGAAAAGAAAATCCCAGGCAGAGAGAACAGCAGTGCACAGGACCTGAGGTGGGTACCGGGATGGTTCCTAGAAGGTAGAAGAGAGACCAAAGGGGAGGAGCACAGGATTTGGTCTGTGATGTGATCAGAATATGATGGCAGGCCTTCTAGGCTATGGTAAGAAACTGATTTTAATTCTTGGTAAAACAAAAAGCTGTACGGAGGTTTTATTAGGAGTAATGTGATTAGATTTATGGGTTTTCTTGTTGCTCTCAATCCCTCAGGCAGCGAAGCCATGCATTGATTGTAGGTAATCAAAGCCAGAAGCAGAGACCACTTTAGACGATGATGCTATCATCAAAGGTCCTTTGCATAAGAGGTTGCACTGAAGATGGGGAAAGATTTTGTGGCTACATTTAACGGTAGAGCTAGGTGCACTTGCTGGTAATTTGGACATAGGGGTAAGAGGGAAAGAAATCAAAGCTGACTCCTCGGTTTATAGTTTAAACAGCTAAATGGAAAGTGGATAATTGACTAAGATAGGAAAGGTGGAGGGAGGCATAGGTTTGGGGACATGCCAAAGCTGAGAAAATGAGATTTAAAAAAGCCAAGAGACTAGTTCAAGGTCACACAGCTGAGATATAATACAGGCAAAGTTTGAACACTGGTCCCTGGGACCCCTGGGCAGGAATCAGATAGCAAAGCAAGCTGAATTTCCAAGCCAGGCTGAGAGAGGACTTGAAGGAAAAATCAAATCAGTAACTCAGGCAAATTCAGGACATGCCACGCGACTGATCTATTTTCAGCACCCACTCTTGTGAAGGCTACTTGTAGAATCATAGAGTTAATAGAATTTTTAAGCTGAGCAGATCCTTAGGCTCAAAAGAGCACCTGCGTCTTTGCAAATATGATTCACAGAACATCCCCTGAGTAGGCAGGTGGGTCAGGCTGCTGAGTAGACTTTGCTTTGAATGGAGCTTTGGATACAGACCCATCTTCCAAGCTATCCTATCCACTCCCTCCCCACTGTCAAAGGAACAGGACATTATATAAACCTTCTGAAATGCCAAAAGGAGCAATTCTATATTTAACTCCCCTCCCAGCATCCAAACATCACGTGACAGAATGTTGAGGATCCAATTCAACAATATTGAGTAACAAGGAAATAACCCAAGGGACTCTCCCCTTCTCCCTTCTCCTCCAACTTCCTGTCTCCAGCCACCCACCATCATATCTTCATTAAGAAAGTTCAGGAACAGAGTGACTCAGGCAGAACCCCAGGAAAGCAAACAGCTGGGGAAGTCAAAGATTATGCTAATAGTGATGCTATTAACACAGGCATAGCTACTGGGAGAGCTGGAACTCAGAACCAATCACTGGCCCTTCCTCCCTTCAGCATTTCCCAGAAGAAGTGTGGGGACTGAGGAGTAAGAGGGAGGAGGCAGCTTATATAAAAACCAAAGCCCTCAGGCTGAAGAGGCAAATGAAATGGAGCTTCAGCTACTGCATCTTAGCAGTTGGGCCCTCTTTAGAAAGGCGCAGATGAAAAACGTCAAGTCACATCTAAAAGATTGCAAGAGCCGGGGTGATGAAGAAGCAGTAGGAGTCAACCGAGAAGATGTGCAGTGAGGCTCCTGAACACTCTTATTGACCAGCTTGCATGCTGTGGGTGATCGGTATATATTAAGTACCAAGGCTGGTAGAGAACAGTTTTAATGAGGCCAGGAACGGCATAGGGAGTGGGATGCAGTGGTGAAGGGCCACGGAGATGCTAAGCAACCAGCCTATGTCTGAGCCTCTCTCTGGGGAGTTCTGTTTCAGAAAGAAAGCAAACCAACCCAGGGCAAATTCATGAGAATGGGGGAAGCTGAGGGACACCTCCCTGGTATGGATCAGGTCTACTGCTCCAGTCCCATCACATCATTCATTCAATCAAAAAATAAATCCCCCCTCCCAAAATAAGAGAGGGAAAGAGGGAAACTTTACCCTCAAGGGGTTTCCAGGCATCCGCATATTGACAACAGTGAAATAGGAGAGTACTTCAAGTTATTAGCCCACAAAGGAAGGGTATCCATTCCAATCAAGGTCAAGGAAGTGGCTTTTGAAAAGAGGAACTAAAGAATCAGAATAGGGAGTAGACAATTGAAGAGGCAAGGAGGAGTGGTACAGGAGGGAAACAAGGCATGTACAAAGGCTTAGAGAACCTGCTGTTCCCTTCACTTGTAACATACTTGTATCCACAAACGCACCACAGATCTTGTGTTATTTCCCCCTGATATCACTTTGCCTAAAGTAATACATCATTGTTATTCATATCTTGTTGTTTTGTTATAACTACTACTGTTATCATTATTACTATCTTTTTTTAAAAGATTTTATTTATTTATTTTTAGACAGAGGGGAAGAGAAGTAGAAAGAGAGGGAAAGAAAGATCAATGTGCGTTTGCCTCTCGCACGCCCCCTACTGGGAACCTGGCTTGCAACCCAGGCATGTGCCCTGACTGGAAATCTAACTGGTGACCCTTTGGTTCACAGGCTGGTGCTCAATCCACTGAGCCACACGAGCCAGGGCTATTACTATCTTATTTATGAGCAGTTATTATGTGTCAGGCACTATGCTAAGCATTTTAACCATGTTTTTTTTCTTTTAAGCCCCACATCCTTATAAGATGTTACTATGATAGGTGAAAAAACTGAGGTACGGAGAGGTAAAACCACTTGCCCAAAGTCACATGGCCGATAAAAGTGGCAAAGCTGGATTTGAGTCCAGGCAATAAGCCACCAGAGCACTTAGACATCTGCTACACTACTTTTCACTAGGTCATCACGCATGCCCTATGGAAAGCCTCACATTGAACTATGTCTTCCTGGCTTGCCAACCTACCTATTTGTACCCCTCCTGTCCCTTAGCAGTAATTATTCAAGACCTACTCCATAGACACTGGAGTCAGTTGGATACAGGGTTAAATCTCAGACCCACCACTGACTAGCTCTATCATTTAGGCAACTTATCTGAACTTGTGATGCCTCCATTTTCACAGTCACAAAATGAGGATAATAATACCTATACACCAAACGACTGCAGGAATAATTAAACAAGATAGTGTGTTTAAAGAGTACAGCAGAAAGCCTGGCACACAAGTTGTATTAGTTTTCTATTGTCGCTGTAACAAGCTACCAGCGACTTAGTGGCTTAAAACAATTTATTATTTTAGAGTTCTGGAGGTCAGAAATCTAAAATGGGTCAGCAGAGATTCCTAAAACTTGTTTCTGAGGGCTATAGGGAAGAATCTTGCCTTTTCCAACTTTTAGAGGCTGCCTGCGTTCCATGGCTCATGGCCACAGCATTCTGAACTCTGCTTGCATCGTCACTTCCAATACCCACACTCCTGCTTCCCTCTCAGGGCCTTTATAATTACACTGCCCCCACCCTAGATAATCCAGGATAAGCTTCCCCTCTCAAACTGGAAAGATTCTTAACTTAATCACATCTTCAAAATCCCTTTGCCATAAGAGATAACATATTCTCAAATTTCAGGGTTTACAAGGGAGACATTGTTGGGGAGGGGAACACGTTTCTGCCTATAACATTTCACTCTCTGACCCCCAAAGATTCACTTCTGTCCTTAGCTTAAAGTGCGTTCACCCCATCCTGAAAAGTTTCACCCTGGTACAGCATCAACTCAAAGTCCAAAAATCTCATCTAAACCTCATCAGCTCGAAAGTCCCAAGTCTCTTCATCTCAATCCTAAATCAGTATGTATGAGACTCTGGATATAATCCATTCCTGGGGCAAAAGTTCTCTCCATCTGTGAACCTGTAAAACTAGAACAATTATCTGCTCCAAAAATACAATTGTAGGACAGTCATCGAATACCAGGAATAGGCATTCCTAATCTAAAAGGGAAACAATGGAAAGAAAAAACTAGTTACCATAGCCAAACAATTCGGAATTCCAGCTAAGCAAGCCAACACTGTTTCAAGGCCTGGCAATAATTCTCTGCACTCCATGCCTCTGCCTTCAGAGTAATCCTTCCTTTTTCAGGAGGGGTAGCACGCGTGTTTCAGCCTGGTAATTTTAGTAGTCTGTTTTTGTCTATAGAATTTTGGGAGCACGATGGCCTTTCATTTCATTTTCTCTCTGTTCCCTTCAGTCCACATTGACAATGTTTCTGCTGGCAGGAAACTTCAAGAACTTTGGGGGTCTCCTGTGTATTTTATAGGAATTCATTCTGTTAGAAAAGAGGTTCTTCAATACATTTTTCTCTCTGTATCCATGGCTTCAGCTTAGATGGTCATGAGTCACATACCTAATCTACAGATTTAGGCCTTTTTGATCCTTTCCAGGCACTAGGAATAGGTTATCCAGCCACACCCTTGGCTTTCTCTTTGGAGCAGTTTTCCTGACAGCAAGTCTCCTAATTTTGGCATTTTTAACAATTCCAATAGGCTGAGAATTTCTCAAGTCATCCTTTTTGTCTAACAGTTCTTCAGTCAATCTATCTCTTTCCCCTCACATTTTATAGAAAGCAGGAAACAAACAAACAAACAAACAAAAAAAAACCAGACTGTACCTCCAACACTTTGCTTGGAAATCTCCTCAGCTAACTACCCAAGATCGTAGCTTACAAGTTCAGATTTCCATATAACTGCAGGACACAATTCAACTAAACTTTCTGACACTATGTAAGAAGGACCACCTTTCTTCCCGTTTCCAATAACATAGTCCTTACTTCCCTGTTAGCTAACCCTCACTGGTAATTAACATCCATGTTTCTTCAAAAAGTCTGCTTATGGTGATTTAGGTATTCTTTAAGATCTGTTTTCTCTACAATGCTCCTTACTTCCTTCCAAGTCTTCTATAGCAGAATTGTAAGCATTCATATTTCTATTAACAGTCTATTCAAGGAAATCTAGGCTTTTTAAATGATTTGTCTGAAAATTCTTCCAGCCTTTGCCCTCTGCTCAATTCTAAGGCTTCTTCCAGTCTCGTTGGTATTTGTTATAGAAGCAACCCCACTTCTGACACCAAATCTGTATGAGTCAGGATTTAATTTGAGAAACAGACAAATAGTAAACACATATTAAGAGATTTATTATAGCAAACTTGCTCACAGTATTATGGACAATGGGTAGACATGTCTAAAATCTATAGTGCAGGCTAGAATTCCTGGGCATGACTTGAAGCTTCTTCCTTAGGTGGGATTTCTTCTTCTTCAGGAAAACCTCAGCTCCACTTTCAGGCCTGCAACGGATTGTTTCAAGCTCATCCAAATTATCTAGGATAAATCTTCCTTAAAGTCAACTGATTTTAGACTTTAATCACAATTATGAAACACCTTCACTACCACACTTGTATTGGTGTTTGATTGAGTAACTGGTGAATGTAGTTTAGCCAAGTTGACAAATAAAACTATCACACAGGTACTATACTTACCATGCTATGTTCCTAACACTCAAGACAGGTTTTCATGCACTTCCTATGTCCCTTCCCCCAAGTCCCAGGCCCAGAGCAAACATGCACAGGTCAAATGAGCAGGTTCACAGGCAAATGGGCTTTACATCACTACTTTTCATCATTCTTCTCCTCCTGCTTCACCATCCAACCCCTTTAATTCTACAGGTTCCATACTGTTCTTGCAAACCAGTAAGTATTTCATCTTATACTCTGGGAAGCCAATATTATAAACATTGGAAACTAATAACCCACAGCACAGACTCTATAATCCCACTCTTCAACAGATGAAGGCTAAAACAATGAAATTCCAAGAGTAATTCTCTCTCCAGCCTATGACTAAGCATGCAAGCTCAAATATCAATAGAAACTTCAAAGGTAAGGTTCATTTGCAACTGGGTTCTAATAAAAGCAGTTATCCTTCCAAGAAAAAATCTAAGTGGATAACATAGAATAGCAAATTTGGGATGCAAGAGACAGCTGAATAATCATATTCAATTGTAGGTATGTTATCCATGGTGTTAGACAAGAACTGAAGGTTAAAAATTCTGATTAATAATAAAAAACACTATCTTCCTTTAAAAAAGAAACTATTGCAATAATTTTTAGGTGGCCATCTCTCATCACATTTTCTTCATTTCAGATGAACTTATTGATCAGTGCAAATGTTTTAAAAAATGAGTTCATTTAACCTTCAGAATGGCGATGATGACAATGATGATGATAAAGATAGCAGCAACCATTTATTGGGACTTAAAATTTTCTAAGCACTTTATATACAGTACTTAATTTGATCATTGTTATAACATGTCATACTTTGAGTTCTTCCAGCAGAAAACCCTAAGACAAGAATTTCAGCTTCCAGAATAGAGTATTCTCAGATGTGGGACCTTGCCTGTCATGACTTTGAATACTTCTTTCCAGCCCCTTCTTGCCTGTAAGGTTTCTTTTGAGAAATTAGCTGACAGTCTTATGGGAACTCCTTTGTAGGTAACTGTCTCCTTTTCTCTTGCTGCCTTTAAGATTCTCTCCTTATCTTTCATCTTGGGTAATGTAACTATGATGTGCCTTGGTGTGTGCTTCCTTGGGTCCAACTTCTTTGGGATTCTCTGAGCTTCCTGGATTTCCTGGAAGTCTATTTCCTTTGCCAGATTAGGGAAGTTCTCCTTCATTATTTGTTTAAATAAGTTTTCAATTTCTTGCTTGTCCTCTTTTCCTTCTGGCATGCCTATGATTCAGATGTTGGAATGTTTAACGTTGCCCTAGAGGTTCCTAAGCCTTTCCTCATTTTTTGAATTCTTGTTTCTTCATTCTGTTCTGGTTGAGTGTTTATTTCTTTCTTCTGCTTCAAACCATTAATTTGAGTCCTGGTTTCCTTCCCATCACTGTTGGTTCCGTGTACATTTTCCTTTATTTCGCTTTGCATAGCCTTTACTTCTTCCTCTATTTTTTGACCATACTCAACCATTTCTGTGAGCATCCTGATTATCAGTGTTTTGAACTCTGCATCTGATAGGTTGGCTATCTCTTCATCACTTAGTTCTATTTTTGGAGATTTGATCTGTTCTTTCATTTGGGTCATATATTTTTGTCTTGGCATGCCTGTTGTAAGGGACAGAGTCTTAGGTATTTGCCAGTGCAGGGCAACCCACATTGCTGCATTGTGGCACTGTATGTGGGGGGTGGGGAGGGGGGGTCCAGAAGGGAACATGCCACTTGCTCAGCTCTCAGCCAGCTTTTAGTCACTTCCTCCTCATTTTTATCCACAAGCAAATTGGCCTTTCAAGTGCTAATTCCTGGGTAGGTAGGTTTGTATACATTCTAGGACCCTGTGGGTGTCTCCAACAAACTCTCCTGTGAGACTGGGAGTTTCTCCTGCTGCTGCAACCCCCACAGGTTTTCACAGCCAGAGGTTTTGAGGCTTTCTTTTCCCATGCTGGAACTCTGGGTTGCATGATCTCTTTCAGTCCCCAGTTATTCTTCCTGGTTTATCTGCAAGCAAATGTGGGACCACCCACTCCACCAGCTACCTCCTCGCCTGCCTGGTCCTCCAGCCACTGTCTTGCTGCCCATCCTCTCCACCCAGGCTGTGTGTGGGTCTCTACCCCTCCTACCAGCTATCATTTAGTATGGAAAGGCAGATAATGTGCTTCCCAGGTAAGGTAAAGTTAAAGGAGTGCATCATCGCCAAGCTCTTATTATATGAAATGTTAAAGGGACTTATCTAAGAAAAAAGAGAGGATCAAAACAATGAACAGTAAAATGACAACAAACTCACAACTATCACCAACTGAACCTAAAAAAAAAAACAAAAAACTAAGCAAACAACTAGAACAGGAACAGAGTGACAGAAATGGAGATCACATTGAGGGTTATCAGTGGGGAGGGAGAGGAGGAGAATGGGGGAAAAGGTACAGGGAAAAAGAATCGTAAATGGTAGATACAAAATAAGACAGCAGGAGGTTAAGAATAGTATGGGAAATGGAGAAGCCAAAGAACTTATATGTATGATGTTTGGACATGAACTAAGGGGAGGGGGAATGCTGATAGGAGGGGGATTGCAGGGCAGAGGGGAATAAAGGGGAGAAAAAAATGGGAAAACTGTAACAGTATAATCAATAAAATATACTTAAATTTTTTTTTAATTAAAAAAAAAAAGATGTAGGTTTCCAGTAGCTTATTTGAGAAATGACCCCAGAAAACACAGGTAGGAGGAAAGAGAAGTGAGATAGGGAAGGAAAAAGAAACAATAAATGGTGTGTTTTTAAGCAAGTTAAAACCATAGGCAACTGAACGTATTATCACTGGGGACATCTAGGAAGAGGCATAAAATACCTACACCACAACCACCCCACCCAAAAGGCAAGGAACTAGAGTACTTATCCAGTACTCCATATCTATCATTGGATGCTTCCAGCACTTCACTCACCCTGCAGGTGTGCTAAACCTGTTTCCAGAAAAGATCTTGCATGTAGAGATTCACATGTATTTGTAATCAGCAGCCTTTGGTAAATAGAGGTGAGGCCTAGGGGGATATGGGCAAGCACCAGCAGTGCATGTTTCACAGCCCTAAGAAGTAGGTGGTGTTATTCTCATTTTAGAGAAAAAAGTTAAGACTCAGAGAGAATAAAGTTACTTGCTCAAATGATGGAGCTAGATTAAAATCAAGCCTATCTGAAAAGAAGGTGTACAAATTGCCAATAAATATATTTTTAAACGCTCAATGTCACTAATCATCAGGGAAATGCAAATCAAAGACACAATGAGATACTACCTCCCACCTGCCAAGATGATGATTACCTAGAAAACAAAAGACAAGTGTTGGAAAAAATATGAAGAAATTGAAACACCTTCACACTGTTGGTAGGAATGCAAAATGGTGTGGCCACTATGGAACAGAATGGAGGTTTTTCAGAAAAATACCATAGGATACAGCAATTCCAATTCTGAGTATTTATCCAAAAGAATTGAAATCAGAATCTCAAAGAGATATTAGCACTTCTATATTCATTGCAGAACTATTCATAATTGCCAAGATGTGAAAACAACCTAAATGTCTATCTACAGATGAATGGATAAAGAAACTGTGGTATATATATACAATGGAGTACTATCCAGCCGTTAAAAAAAAAAGAAGGGAATTCCGCAATATGCAACAACATGGATGAATTTTGAAGACATTATGTTAAGTGAAATAAGCCAGTCACAGAAGAACAAATAATGCATGATTCCACTTACATGAACTATCTAAACTAGTCAAATTCATAAAATCAAAGAGTGTGAGGGTGATTGTCAGTGGCTGAAGAGAGGATAAAATAGGGAGTTTCTTTTCTTTTTTCTTTTTATGTTTTTGACAAACAAAAATTATATGTATTTAAGGTACACAATGTGTACACTGTAAAATGATTACCACAATCAAATAAATTAACATATCCATCACCTCACATAGTCACCATTTGTGTGGAGGAGAGAGAACATGAAATATACTTTCTTAGTAAATTTTAAATATATAATACCTTATTATTAACTACAGTCACCATGCTGTACATTAGGTCTCCAGAACTTACTCATATTACAACCAAAAGTTTATATCTTTTAGGATTATTTCTCCCTTTCTCCCTTTCCAGCCTCTGGTAACCATCATGCTGTTCTCTTACTATTGCTGTGACTTTTCTAATTTATTTAATTTCTTTAGATTCCATATTGAAGTGAGATCATGTAATATTTGTCTTCCTGTGCCTGACTTATTTCACTTAGCCTAATGTCCTCCAAGTTTATCCATGTTGGCAAAAATAGCATAATTTCCCTGCTTTTTAAGGTTGAATAATATTCCTGTGTATGTTTTGGAATATGTGTGTATATATACACACACTGGGGAGATATATATATATATTTATATTTATTTATATTTATACACACATATATATGTACACTTTTCCTTATCATCTAATGATGGACACATAGGTTATTTCTATATCTTGATTGTAATGCTGCAATGAGTATGGGAATGCAGATATTTCTTCAGGATTGTGATTTTATTTCCTTTGGATATATACCCAGAAGTGGAATAGCTAGGTCACATGGTAGTAGTCCTATTTTTAATTTTTTGAGGAACCTTCCCATAGTGGCTGCACCAATTTACATTCACACCAAAAATACACAAATATTACAATTTTTCCACATCCTTGACTATACTTGTTTTCTCTTGTCCTTTTTACAATGACCGTCTTAATAGGTGTGAAATGATATCTTGTGGCGGTCTTGATTTGCAAAATATGGAGAGTTTCTAACACCCTCCTGGTTTCCAACAGACCTAAACCCAGGGCTTCAGAGGCCTCATCTACTTGCCTATTAGGGGCTCTGCCCTGCTGAGTTCAGGGAAATATTTCAGTACAGACTCAGACATGCAGCTCAGAGATGGGGAAACACACCCTCCATCTTCCCTGAAGTCTGAATGACACCTCACCCACCATGGAGATCCAGGGGTCCCATCCTCCAGATTCTGTCAGAAGCCCTTTCAGAAACAGTTGATTCAGTGTTGAAAAATGACAGCAGGCCAGCAGGCAGAGGCAGGCGGAGGCAGACCCTGCCATGCCTGGAGACTTTTGCTGACCCATCCCTGGGCCCTGTGTTGGTAAAAGCTAGACTTGCCGTGCAGCTTGGTCCCTCACATGTACAACCAATCCTGGCAGCAGTAGACACAAACAGTGGATCACTTGCAGCTTTGAATAGGCTGCTAAAGGCCAAATAGGGACAGCATCTGACATTGGTTTACAACAGCTTCAGACAATATCAGAGTAGTATCAAAAGGGAGATGTCAGCAAGCAGGCACTAAACTCTGCTGAGACAAATTCTACTTTGTTCTTTTCACTATTTCCATTATTTTTTCTTTTTTATAACCTCTTTATTATATATTTTTTCTCTTAATTTTTCTTTCTTTTCTTTATTTTTTCTATCATCTCTTTACTCTCCTTTTCTTATTCTATTTTTTCTTCATTCCTTTTCTTATTGTTTATTCCTTCTTTCTTTGTCATTTTTCTGTTTTTCTAATCCTTATGCTGATTGTGTCTCTTCCTTTTCTCCCCTCATAATCTTTTTTCTTTCCTTTAGAATTCTTGTATTCTTTTTTCTTTTCTTTTTTAAGCCTTTTTATTTAATATTTTTACTACCACTTAGTCCTCTTATACTCTCCTCCACCATGCAATCACCACACTGTTGTCCATGTCCATGAGTCTTATTTCCTTTCTACTCAATCCCTCCCCCTCTATCATCTACTCCCACTAGCTGTCATCTGCCCTCCATCTAAGAGTCTGTCTCTGTTTTGATTGTTAGTTCAGTTTGTTCATTAGATTCCACATATGAGTGACATCATAAGGTATTTGTCTTTCTGATTGGCTTAGCATAATGTTCTCTAGGTCCATCTACACTGTCACAAAGGGTAAAACTTTCTTCTTTTTTATAGCACAGCAAGAAGGGCATTTCTGGCCAAGATGGAGGCGTAGGTAGACACACTGTGCCTCCTCGCACAACCAAAAGAAGGACAACAACAAATTTAAAAACAAAAACAACCAGAACTGACAGAAAATCAAACTGTATGGAAGTCCAACGACCAAGGAGTTAATGAAAAAACATTCATCCAGACCAGAAGGCGGGGTGGAGACAGGCAGCCAGGTGGAGGACCAGGGTGGGCAAGGCTGCGGCTGGTGGGCAAGGCCATGGCTGGCAGACCCAGGGAGGTGGCAGATTGCAGACTGGGCGGTCCCACATTCACGTGCAGATAAACCGGGAGGAGCAACTGGGGAGTGAGACAGACCATGCAACTCAGGGTTCCAGCACTGGGAAATAAAGTGTCAAACCTCTGATTGAAAACACCTGTGGGGGTTGAGGCGGTGGGAGAAACTCCCAGCCTTACAGGAGAGTTCTTTGGAGAGACCCACAGGGTCCTAGAATGTACACAAGCCCACCAACCCAGGAATCAGCACAAGAAGGGCCCAATTTGATTGTGGGTAGCGGGGGAAGTGACTGAAAACCGGCAGAGAGTGGAGCAAGTAGCATTGTTCCCTCTCAGACCCCTCCCCCACATATACAGCATCATGACACAACAACGTGGGTTACCCCGCCCTGGCAAACACCTAAAGCTCTGCCCCTTACTAAAGCGTGCAGAGACAAAAAAAAAAAAAAAAAAAAAAAAAAAAAAAAAAAAAAAAAAAAAAAAAAAAAAAAAAAAAAAAAAAAAAAAAAAAAAAAAAAAAAAAAAAAAAAAAAAAAAAAAAAAAAAAAAAAAAAAAAAAAAAAAAAAAAAAAAGGCCCAAATGAAAGATCAGATCAAAACTCCAAAAATAGAACTATGTGATCCAGAGATAGCCAACCCATCAGATGCAGATTTCAAAACACTGGTAATGAAGACGTTCACAGAATTGGTTGAATATGGTCACAAATTAGATGAAAAAATGAAGGCTATGCTAAGTGAAATAAAAGAAAATGTACAGGGAACCAACAGTGACAGGAAGGAAACTGGGACTCAAATCAACAGTGTGGACCAGAAGGAAGAAATAAACATTCAACCAGAAGAGAATGAAGAAAAAAGAATTTTAAAAAATGAGGAGAGGCTTAGGAACCTCCAGGACATCTGAATTATCTTTAAACATTCTGACATCCGAATCATAGGGGTAATAGAAGGAGAAGAGGAAGAGCAAGAAATTGAAAATGTATTTGAAAAAATGAAGGAGAACTTCCCCAATCTAGCAAAAGAAATAGACTTCCAGGAAACCCAGGAAGCTCAGAGAATGCCAAAGAAGTTGGACCCAAGGAGGAACACACCAAGGCACATCATGATGACATTACCCAGGATGAAAGATAAGGAGCAAGGATCTTAAAAGCAGCAAGACAAAAGGAGACAGTTACCTACCAAGGAGTGCCCATAAGACTGTCCACTGATTTCACAAAAGAAACCTTACAGGCAAGAAAGTGCTAGAAAGAAGTATTCGAGGTCACGAAAGGCAAGGACCTATATCCAAGATTACTCTGTCCAGCAAAGCTATCATTTAGAATGGAAGGGCAGATAAAGTGCTTCCCAGATAAGGTCAAGTTAAACGAGTTCATCATCACCAAACCCTTATTATATAAAATGTTAAAGGGACTTATCTAAGAAAAAGAAGATCAAAACTATGAACAGTAAAATGACAACAAACTCACAGTTATTAACAACCAAACCTAAAACAAAAACAAAAACAAACTAAGCAAACAATTAGAACAGAAACAGAATGACAGAAATAGAGATCACATGGAGGGTTATCAGTGGGGCAGTGGGTGGGGAGAGAGGTGGAAAAGGTACAGAGAATAAGAAGCATAAATGGTAGGTAGAAGATAGACAGGGGGAGGTTAAGAATAGTATAGGAAATGTAGAAGCCAAAGAACGTATATATATAACCCATGGACATGAACTAAAGAGGGGTAATGTGGGTTGGAGGGGGTGTGCAGGAAGGAAGGGAGTGAAGGGGGGAAAAAATGAAGACACAACTAAGAAAGAAAATTATAGGCCGACATCCCCAATGAATATAGATGCTAAAATCCTCAACAAAGTATTAGCAAACTGGATCCAGCAATACATTAAAAAGATCATATACCATGACCATATGGGATTTATCCTGGGGATGCAAGGTTGATACAATATTCACAAATCAGTAAATGTGGTACATCACAAAACAAAATGAAAGATAAAAGTCACACAATCATATATATCAATAGATGTAGAAAAAGCATTTGATAAAATCCAGCACCCATTTATGATAAAAACTCTCAACAAAGTAGGAATAGAGGAATCACACCTCAACATGATAAAAGCCATATACAAAAAAGCTACAGCCTACGTCATACTCAATGGGCAAAAACTGAAAGCATTTCCTTAAGATTAGAAACAAGTCGGGGATGTTCACTTTCACCACACAAATTCAACATAGTACTGAAAGTCCTAGCCACAGCAATCACACAAGAAAAAGAAATAAAACGCATTCAAATTGGAAAACAGGAAGTAAAACTGTCATTATTTGCAGATATGATATTTACATAGAAAACCCTATAGAAACAATCGACACAGATTATAAACGGTCTCTACTGGTAATAATAAGTGCCGTATCTTTTGGACTATAATATCCACTTCCCCCCCAAATTTGGGAGGAAAATGAGGGTGCATCTTATAGTCCGAATGTAGCTTACCTGGCTGTTTACATTTACATTGGTGAAATATTATGTTACTTATGTTACTAAATATTTTACCACCAAAAAAAAAAAGAAAGAAAGAAACACGTATGAATGACCCATGGACATGGACAACAGTGTGGGAATTGACTGTGGGAGCAGGGAGTGGGATGGGTGGAGTAGAGCAAAGGGGGAAAATTGGGACAACGGTAATAGAATAACAATAAAAATGATAAATTTAAATTATAAAAATATAAGAAAAACATCATTTGGGCTCTGTTAAAAAATAAAATATATTTCCAAAACCTAAAAAAAAAATCCCTATAGATGCCATCAAAACACTACAAGACCTAATAAATAAATTTAGCAAATAAGTAAGATACAAAATCAATAATCAGAAATCAATGGCATTTTTATACACCAATAATGAACTATCAGAAAGAGAAACCAAGAAAACAACCCATTTACTTTTGTAATGAAAAAAGTTAGGTACCTAGGAATAAAAAAGATATGTACTGGGAAAACATAGGACACTGGAAAGAAACTGAGAAAGATACAAATGAATGGAAGTATATACCATGTTCATGGACTAGAAGAATTAACGTCATTAAAATGCCCATACTACCCAAAGCAATTTATAGATTCAACATAATTCCTATCAAAATACCAATGACATTTCACGTATCTAGAACAAATATTCCAAAAATGTATATGGAACCAAGAAAGACCATCACCAATCATGAGAAAGAAGAACAAATTTGGGGGGGGGTAACAATACCTGATATCGAACTATACTATGAGGCCACTGTAATCAAAGCACTTATACCTGGCATAAGAAAAGACATATAGATCAATGGAACAGAACAGAAAGCGCAGAAATAACCCATGACTTTCTGGTCAATTAATATTTGACAAAGGAGGCAAGAGCCTACAATGGAGTAAAGATAATCTCTTCAATAAATTGTGTTTGGAAAACTGGACTGGTACATGCAAAAACATGAAACTAAACCACCAACTTATACCATATACCATAATAAACTCAAAATGGATAAAAGACAAATATAAGTCATGATACTATACCAATCCTAGAGAAAAACATAGGCAGTAAATTTTCAGATATCTTACGTAGCAATATTTTTCCTAATATATCTTCTAGGACAAGGAAAACATAGACAAATGGGACTACATCATGTTAAAAAGCTTCTGCACAGCTAAAGAACCATCATCAAAGTGAAATAAGAACCCACTGTATGGGAGAACATATTTGCCAATGATACATCAGATAAGGGTTTAATTTCCAAAATATACAAAGAACTTACACAACTCAAAAACAGAAAGATCAATAATCTAATTAAAAATGGGCAACAGACTTGAATAAACACTTCTTAAATGAGGACATACAGATGGCCCATAGACATGAAAAAATGCTCAACCTCAGAGATGCAAATTAAAACTGCAATGAGATATCACCTCATACCTGTCAGAATGGCCATCATTAATAAATCAACAAATAACAAGTGCTGGCAAGGATGTGAAGAAAAAGGAACCCTAGTGCACTGTCGGTGGGAATGCAGACCAATGTAGGCATTGTGGAACACAGTATGGAGTTTCCTCAAAAAATTAAAAATTGAACTGCAAAATCAATGGGCATAAAGTTTCAGCTGAGCAAGATGAATAAGCTCTACAGATCCGCTGCACAGCACTGTACCAATAGTCAACAATAATATATTGTTCACTTAAAAATGTGTTAAGAGGGTATATATCATGTTAAGTGTTCATTCCAT